>JACWRQ010000128.1:0-12795 GCA_014849955.1 Cryphonectria carpinicola | reverse complement strand
CCCCTCCCCGCTCCCCTCCCGCGCCCGGGGGCGCCTGCTCGCGGGCTGGTGTGTGTGTTGTGTTTTTTTTTTTTTTTTTTTTTTTTTGTGTGTTTGGGGGGGGGGGGGGGGGGGGGGGGGTTTTTTTGCCTTTCCTTTTTCTTGTTCCTATTCCTGTTTCTTTTCTTTTCTTTTCAGTTTTTTCCCCCCTTTCTCTTTCTATAGTGGTGCTATCCGGTTCATCTTCTTCTGCGACGCCACGGGCCCCGACAGCCCTATGGCCTACCGCAGAATGAGCACACTGGCAACACACTCCGGCATCGTTTTCTCGAGCATGACAAGTGCAGCGAGGTTTCTGATGCTTCCAAGAAGCTTCCGCCGCCAACCAGAGGGCTCTAGCGCCTCGCCCACCCACTCAGTTTTTGGCAGCTCATAGTCGTCGACCTTTTGTTCCTTCGCAGGATGTGCGCCCCCCCTTGTGTGGCTCCATATCGTCCTGTCCGGCGCCCTACTACCCTACCAGCCTCCACATCCCAATGTTTCTTCTCTGAGGCAGCTCCTTGACCCCATTCTTCTATCCTACCACTGCTCCACATCATTCTCGGGCTACATCATCACACACATTCTCCCCCCCACCCCCCCGGCGCTTCTCTCATCTCCTTCTTTCGGGTTCAGGCGTGGAGCTTTCTCTCTCTCTCTCTCTCCCCCCCCCCCTCTCCTAACCACCCATCGTGTACCAGCTCAGCAGCATGCTTGACACCCCGAGAATGACGAGGTGGGCACACCACAGGATCTTACAAGAAGGTTTGAAGCCCTGGATGAGGGCTCGGTGGATCCGCCCGGGGACTACACTTTGTCCTAAAAAGGGCTGTTGAGCCGTAGCTACCTGGTGAGAACATCATCTCGGTTGTGTCGAGGCTGACATTTGCCACAGAGGCCCGAACTGATACTAGCATTTTTTATTTTTTTTTCACCTTGTCCTTCCTTGGTCTTGGAGCAATCTGGGCCAGGGAGATGAGGCTCAATGGTTTGTTGTAGCAGGTGGTTCTCTCTCTCTCTCTCTCTATAAATACATATATATATATATATATCATGAAAGATGCGGTGATGTCTTTTGTTGTTCAAATCTGTCAACAGACAAGGTCGTCACAACATCTCTGGTCATCGCGGTTTACAGGACGCGATCAGTCTGATTCCACTCGGCCCCTCTTAGCTCTCTGGATCATCTGTGTGTTGTTTGTCAACTTTCCACTTCGCGCCTGTGCAGTCTCGCTGGCCCCAACTGTCCAGTTCTTTTGTTCTTGAACGAAGCCCACAGTCCCGATCAGCACTGACTCGCTCACAAAATGTAAAGTCTCTCCCAAGTCGCCTACCGCCTCTATCAACGGACATAGTGATGGAATACTGATCGACTATACAGGGGTGGCGGAGGATCTTTCACGAGCGTTGCGAGCCACTGGTATTGTGCGTAGTGGCTGCCTTCCCCTTTTATTCCATCTAGTGCTACCTCTCTGAGAAAAGAAAAGAAGAAAAAAAGAAGAAGAGAATATTCCAGAAAATTGTACGCCCGTTTTCCGAAGAGCCAGAGTGCTAACACACACACACACACACCACAGGCTGCCAGTGCATAGCGAGAAGAGGTAGTCTCCTCTATAATATGAACAGCCCGAATAGCCCGTACTGCGAGGATAGAAGCTGTGGTCATGCACGGTGCCGGAGGTGCCAGTCTGTGAACACAGGCACTGGCTACCCACAGGCGTATTGTCAAGGATCTGTCTATGATCATAACCAGGGGTACGGCAGCTATCAACAACACTGAGGTGGCTGGCGGCCTGGGATTGTCGATGGAAAGGGGGGGGAAGGAAGGGGGCAGGCTGCATCGACAGCAAGGAGGCTTGGGGGTATAGCGCGGTGGGTGGGAGGTTAGATAGGAGGAAGGGAGTCAGGTAGGAGGAAGGCAAACAAGGCAAAAGAAGTGGAGGGGAGAGGGGGCAAGGGAGCCAAGAAAAAAAGCAACGTAATACGCATCTGCTAGAAACTTGATCAGCCCGATCATCTCTTGTGTAGCAGCAATTTCAACGTCTGACGTGCTGAAGTATTTGATCCTTCGTTTCGTGGGAGACCCTGTGGTCGTACCGGAGAGAGAAGAGAGAGGCCCCTATGCTCTGGTGTTCTGGAAGCTCAAGCCCGCGCTGGTTCGTTCCGGATGCCACGCCGCCTTCTCGGTAACCAACCCGATACGAGCTCCGGGTATCGAAGCGTGGACCAGATGCAATGACACCGAGAAGTTCCTCCAGCCTAGCTGGCTCGACTATCTGCCTTGGACAGGCTCTTTGCGCTCCAGGCTGTTCCCAGGTCGGGGATGAGATCTGCAGCTCTGCTCTAGGGTTCCCACTTGCCAATCTGGCCTTGCTGACCGCTCACTCGCCAGAGAGAGGGACATGAAGCGGAAAAGGGGGGTGTTGGGGGGGTGGGGGCGGGGGTCAGGGAGAGCCTCATGTTTTTCTTGAGCATAATTTTTCAGACCTGATTTCCGTTGTTCTCCTGCCTATCCTGGATGTCCCTTCGTCCACTGCAGTTGCAGAGAGGCGTATGGTACGGTTTCCGTGTGGCCACGAGCCGCGGGAGATCTATGTAGTCATCCTGCATATCCGAGAAGAAGGAAGCAAAGAATAAATGGAAGGAAAGCCTGCCGAGAACTCCTATAGGTCCTCTACTTCGATATTACCTCTTCCGGGAGCACGCAGCCTCGTCTCGGTTCCGGTGGGTTGGAGCCGCGATCGCTAGCTGCAGTGAGGATGTATGGCCGAGGGGGCAGGTCGAGCATGCAGGGCAGCCACTGGTCCCGCGTGGTGTTCAATGAGAAGCAGTCTAAATCACCTTTTGTCGTGGTGGTGGTGGTGGTCAGCATTTTACTCATGGCAACGTACAACTTCCAAGGGCAAGGCTGATCCCGCATGGCCATGCTAAATGGCACACACACACACACACCACCACCACCAGTAAAGTGACAACGGTTGGCCTCCATCCGCCCTCCCCCCCCCGTTCCCGGTCCCCTCTACCATATCGGCCAAATATCCTCAGCGCCGACGAGACATCCCCTGTTTGATGTTGTCCGAAGGTATAACAACAACAAGTCCGTGCTTCAAGGCGGTGGAGGAAGGAGGAGGAGGCGGAGGAGGAGGAGGAGGAGGAGCAGTAGCCTGCCATGGACAGGACCACGGGTGGCAAAAGTCCCTTAAGCGAGTCACTTCGATGTGACCCAAAAGCGTAAAGAAATGATCTAGAACCGCAACAATTACTACAGCAGTAAGAAGAGCGTAAGGAGGGGAAGGAAGGGGATGGGGGGGGGGGGGAAGATGTTGATCATGGCAGACCCACACTAATTTTGCTGTGTTTCTGTGTGTGAGAGAGGAGAGAAGCTGAAAGTGAAGCGTGTGGTGGTGCAGGGGTCAGTATACGAAGTCATTGGCCACAGTACCGAGCATCAAGTTCCGCCGTCTGCGGGTTGGTGGTTGGTGATTGGTGGATGGTTGGAACGGGGCCATCACGTTACATTTTGGAGGGTCTCTTGTTTGGTGACTGAGGTGAGGCTGCGCTGAACAAGTTGTTGTTGAGGGAAGAGAGAGATGCAATGGTGCATGGCGTGCATGATGGTTGGTGGTTGGTGGACCTGGACCTTGGTGGACATCAGCACCTGACCTGACAAGCAAAAAATGATCGACTTTGGACGGATCCATCACTCCATTGGTTTTCTTTCCCTTTGGAGAGTGAGCTGGTTGTTACTTCAAAGTAGTACCTTGGCAATCATTATCTTGAGTTTGCCGATATCTTGACGTTGACCTCAACTCGAACAGGGCAGGCACAGCAGGACGGGTCAATCCGAAACGGCAGCAGCGGTCGGTTCTAGGCAGGGAGGGCACTACTATAGAAGGAGCAAACCACTCAATGGCTAGTATGCACTAGGAGGACGCACTTTCCTCAACAACAACATTTCTCCTTTCTTGTTTTCTTGGGGAAAAAATATTGGTTGATTTATTTTCTCCTTCCTCTATTTTTTTCTTCTTCTCTTGCCTTTCTTTTCTTTTCTCGGGCCCAAACGATCTGGTGCATGGGAAGAAGGGGGAAAAAAAGAGAGAAAAGGGGCTCGTGCATGGCATATTTTGGCCGAGAGCGAGTCTCTTTGTCTGCAGTGGTGGATTGCATGGCCGCGCGCCGCTGGGGGAACAATATCAACTTCTGGCCGAGCACAATATTATCACCACCCCAAGAGCAGATGCTGCTAGGCATCGATCGAGGACCTTCCACCATAGCACTTCTGCCACATGCCCTTCTAAGCTTGACAAAGGATGGAGATGCTTGTGCCAGAATGCAGAAGATCAAGGTCGGTTCCGACAGTTGCTTAAATACGAAGCCATGCTGCCTCCTCCTCCTCCTCCTCCTCCTCCTCCTCCTCCTCCTCCTACGTATGATACAACGACTTATATTGTACTGACACACACATCTCTATACAAAACAAACCATATAGATCATCGTCCCGGAAGGTTCACTGTCCCCCCTCCATGAACATCCACCCTCATGGCTCGCTTCACCACCAACACCACCATGACGGCCCTCCAGCTTATAGTCGCCCTCTTGCTGGCCCTGCTGACAACCACCCTCATCCACCTCTACCGCCTTGCCTACCGCCGCCGCCCCTACCCGGGTATCCCGTACAACCCGTCCTCGACGCGCCAGCTCTTGGGCGACATCCCCGAGCTGACAGCCGCCGCCCAGGCTGAAGGCGACCCCTCGCGCATGACCCGCCCCCAGTTCGCCCGCCTCGGTGGCCCCGTCATCCAGCTCTTCCTCGCCCCCTTCTGGCGGCCCATGGTCTACGTGAACGACACCCAGGAGGTGGAAGACCTCCTGCAGAACCGCACCCGCGAGTTCGACAAGAGCCGCGCCACCATCACCCCCTTCCGGCCTCTCGTCCCCGGCGCCAGCATCTGCAAGGTCAAGGGCCCCGTCTGGCGCGCCCAGGTCCGCCTGTGGATGGACGTCATCTCTGTCGGCTACCTGCGCGACGTCGCCGCCCCCGTCATGCACCGCGCCGCTTCCGACCTGGTCGCCCTCTTCGCCGCCAAGGCCACCGCAGCCCGTGGCAGGCCCTTCTGGGTCGCCGAGGACTTCAAGATTGCCACCTTCGACGTCATCTGGAAGGCCATGCTCGGCTCCGACCTGCGCATGGTCGAGGCCGAGACTGAGGCCGTGCTCGCCGCCGTCGGCAGTCTGCCCCCCCGGCCCGCCAGAGGCCACGACGATACGGACGAGCCGGCGAGCATGCCCACCGCGCCCCGCAGCGACGAGTGGGAGGCCGCCGTCTACTTCCTCTCGTTGATCCCGTCGACGCTCATGAGCCCCATTCCAGGCCTGCTGCACTTCTGGTACTCGCTGACGCCGACCTGGAGGCGCCACTGGGCCACCAAGACGAGGTTGATGCGGGAGCTGATCGAGAGCTCCAAGGCGAGGTTCGCAGACCTCGGAGATCTCAAGAACGACGAGTCCGTCGCCGAGAAGAGGGACGTCTGTGCTCTCGACAGGGCGCTGAGGAGGTTCGCCAAGGTCTCTCCCGCTGATATCTACCGTCCTACCACGGATGACATGTACGATGAGCTCTTCCTGCTCCTGATGTCGGTAAGGCAGAAAGACCCTAGCCCCCCCCCCCTCCCCTCATCCATTATGCCTACCTCACCTATGAACCCTCCATCCGGTAGTGACCTTCTTGACTGACAGCCGCAACTCGCCTGAATCTAAACCCCCAGGGTCACGAGACCACAGCCACCCTCCTGGCCTGGATGGTCAAGATCCTCACCCAGAACCAGGCCGAGCAGACCAAGCTCCGTGCCGCCCTGCGCGGCCACTTTCCCGCAGACCCCAAGACCCCAGACGTCCACGCCATCCTGGCTGCCGAGATTCCCTATCTGGACGCCTCGGTCGAGGAGCTCGTGCGTGTAGGCAACATCATCCCTGAGGTCGTGCGCGAGACCTCGTGCGACACCGAGCTGCTGGGCCACCGCATCCCCAAGGGCGCAACCGTCGTCTGCAGCACCTACGTCGCCCACAAGCCCTTTGGCGACGATGTCCTGCCCGAGTCCGCCCGCAGCGAGAACAGCAGGGCCAACAAGGGTGGATACCGCACCGTCTGGGAGGCTGACATGGACGGGTACCACCCGGAGCGGTGGCTGCGCGACGACGGCACCTTTGATGCCAAGGCCGTGCCGAAGCTGGCCTTCTCTGCGGGCCCGCGAGGCTGCTTTGGTGAGTTGAGATCCTTCTTCCCCCAAACTCTCATTCATTCTTACCGGCGGGGGATTTAAACTCTCGTTTTCTTTCTCACATGTCATCTCAAAACAAAACTTCAGGTCGAAAGTTCGCCTCCCAGCAGTTCCGAATCATGCTCGTCGTCCTAACGCTCAACTTCGAGTTTCTGCCCTTACCCTCAGCCCTCGACAGCAACGATGCCTTCTCGAAGCTCACCCGGAGTCCGTGTCAGTGTTATGCCCGCGTAAACCCGATCTAGAAAAAGGGGATGAGGAACTGGCCGGGCTGGCTGGCCCGAGGCATCGGACGAGCAGAGAGGACTTTCCCATCCATGTACCATTAAGAGAGAGGGAGAGAGAGACAGAGAGACAGAGATAAAGAAGAAAGATTACTCAGACTGGTATCTACCTCGTCCAGCTGAGCTACCCTCTCTGCCTATTTCAGGATCTGCCGCTGGGAATCAGTCGAACCCTACTATGCATGGTTTTGTGATTCGTGGTATTGTCTTCACCGTCCTGACTAGGTTTGCGCGAGGTTGGGGTATGTATCTATCTCTGGTAAAAAATCCACTGGTTCTCGGCACAAAAGACCAGTCAACAGAGAGAAAGAGAGAGGGAGGGGGGGGGGGGAAGGGGCAATGGCAAAGACGCACTGGCCGGCATGGCTTGGGCTGGAAACTCGACGCGATCCTGCAGTAGATCATCCGGCGCAGGCTTGGAAAGTCACCGGCGCAGCCTGCTTAGAACGATGCCTCGTATATCGTGCTGGCCCCTGAATACCGACCTCAAGGCGTGTGTGTGTGTGTGTCTTGTCCATCGGCTCTAGGCGCGCGCCTCACCAAGTCAAATCAACCGCGCAGAGTAGCACAGCAGAGGAGGAGGGGGAGACCCGAACTCTGACTGACGAGATCAATTATTCCGCCGATGCATTTTTGCATTTCATAATATCTTCGACTTCTCTCTTTCTCTTTCTCTCTCTCTCTCTCTCTATGTGTGTGTATGTCTCTGTCTTGCATAATTTTTACACCACCGGCTCTAGAGGTGTTCACAGTTATAAGTATACCTAGGCGCTCATTCGACCAGCCCCAGTCCTGCATCCGTAGTCCCTGGCTAACCATTTACCAATATTAAAAAGAAAAAGAAGAAAAAAAGGAACAAAGAAGAAGAAAGAGAAAAAAGAAAAAGGCTAGTTCTTCGCCCTGAAAATGCTTGAAAATGCTCACATAGGCTTCCTGACACCGTTCCTAAGGGGGTATTCGCAACAATAAGTATAGCAAGGTGACAGTCCGACGACTCCCGTTCATTCATATCCGATACACAGTCCATCCGTTCGCCGAAAATGCTACCCGGGAAGAGGAAAAGGAAAAGGAAAAAGAGGAAAAAAGAAGAAGGAAAAAGAGGAAAAAAGAAGAAGGAAAAAAGAAAAAAAAAACCACAAAACAAAACAATACAACATGATGCATATTTTCCGACACAGGCTTTATTTTGGGGGGGGGGGAGGGGGAAAGAGAGGGGGGTATATCCACGATCGTAGGCAAAGACACATGGTGAGACAAGCCCCCCCCCCCCACTTTCTCTGTCTCCGTCAAAGAGAAAGTGGTGGGATTGGTCTGTCGGTCTTTTTCCCGCTGGAGCTGCTTGCTGTGTGGTGGTGTTTATTACCCCAGGCGCTCACGCAGCTTCTTGAGGACAGGGCCGGTGGGGTAGTTGCCGTTGTAAGCACAACAGGGCGAGAAGCGGACCGGAAGCAACCAGTCCAGTGGGCCCTTGTCACCCATGACCGAAGTGAAGTTGGTGTAGTACGATCCTGTATCCCAGGGGTTGTCGCCCTTGTCGGTCTTAACGAGGGCGAACTTGTGCTCCGGGGGAGGGCGGTTGACGGCCTCTGCACCAGCGTGGAGGAAGATGTACCGGTTGCCGTCAAAGTCCGGATCCGCAAGGGGGAAGATGACGGTCTCGTGACCGTTGACCATCGAAGGGATGTACTCGGCACTGGGGTCCGGGTCCAGGGGGACGCGGACGGCCAGCTGGTAGACCCTGTCGCCTCCGCTGAGATTCTCTACGTTGGTCAGGTTGAGGAGGGCATAGCGGATGGAGAGAGCGGCCATGGTGAAGGCAAAGAGGCCGAAGAAGCCGGCAACGGCAATCAGCACGATGGCCGGGGTGGAGGTGGGGGCGCTCTCCCTGGCGAGCCGGCTGGTCACGTAAGCGGCGGCGGACAGGCACAGGCCGCAATAGATGGAGGCGTAGCTGCAGAACTGGATGAAGAACTTGAAGGCTGCAAGAGATGATGATGATGATGATGATGATGAGTCAGCAGGGAAGATGCCAGACACCCCCCCCCCTTTTCCCCAAACATTGGTGTACTTACATGTCTCCCCGATCATGCCTCCAGCCCAGGGGCAGTAGTGGTCCATCTTCCTCACGCATCTCTGGATCTCACGGCTGTGGTGAGCGCGATCGGGTTTCCAGTTCTGACAGTCCTGGCACCAGAGGGGCATGCCGTCGCTCCGGCAGGTGAAGACATCGCGGGTGAAGAAGTGCTTGAGGCCGAGCTTCGGCAGACGAGGGACCAGGCCCGGCACATAGTTCACGACATAGAGGGTACGGCCGTACGAGGTGAGCGTGAGGACAAAGAAGGCATAGTGCAGAACGAGAAAGGCGATGGCCTTGCGATTCTCGTGCTTGCGTAAGAAGAAGTCGACTGAACGGGGGATTAGCATCCCGTCAAGCATCGAAGTCCCGAGGAGGATGCTCACCACAGATAGGTTTTGTGAGCGTCCAGGAAGAGAAAGTGATGACGCAGAGAAGAAACCAGGGAATGATACGCGTCGTCCAACGCGTCGGGGACTTGTGACTTCTTGCTCGTGATTGGATCGGGCACTTCCCCTGGGCCGCGACGGAGGCGGCAGCGAGGGACGCCACTGAAGGAGGCCTGGAGCCTTCAGCCATTCCTACCACCACGTCAACGCCACGCCACGTTTAGAGGAATCTCTTCTCTCAACACGCGAACCCGCAGTGTTGAGGACTGGAGAGGGAGGAGGACAGAGATGAGAAAGGTAGGAGGGGGAGAGAGAGGGGGGGGGGTGGGAAACGGGGAGAAGAGCTTACTTGGTTTCCCAATCTCCAGACCTAGGACGGACTGCCTTAGCAGAGACATGTGAACGAACGAACGGCCAACGGACCAACCAAACAAGGACAAGAGTGAGAGTGTGGGTGCGAAGAGGGGTGGAGGCCACAGGGTGGGGAGGGGGGGGAGCTTGAACTGGTGGAGAGGCGCTGTGGAGACCTGGTGGGTGGGTGAGATTGGGAATGGGAAAAGGATTAGCATCTAGGTTGTGAGTGTTTTGCATTATTATTTTTTTATTTTTTGGTTATTATTTTTTTCCATTTTTTTATTCCCATCTAGCTCGATTTTCCCAGGTGGCGACTGCCCTTCTCGACAATGTCCAAAGTCGGGTAGGTGCTTCTGTATCAAGAGAGAGAGGAGGGGGGGTTAAGGCAGGCAGGAAGATCATGATCTGTATCGCCCTTGCTCACTTCCCATGCAGGCCCAAGTACTTTACTTTTAGTAGTAGACTCGGCATCATCATCAACCTCTGAACCTCGTCAGCAGCCCGCCTGCCCACCCATTGTGCCGATGTGGGGTGAGGGGCATGACGACATTGTATTTTTTATTTTTATTTATTCATTTTTTTATTCCTTATTCCCCTCTCAAGCGACAGCTTGTTTGCTGAGTTGTCGTCGTGACCAAGCTGTCCTTGCAGAATACCTACCCTGCTGCTGCCTTGCCAGCGTGCTCAAGCCAGGGAAGAAGCAAACAGCCAGGTACCCCCTCCCCGGCACGCCCTGTACTCTTACTATGTATGCAAGGTAGCAGCAGTACCCCGATGACTCCTCATCGGTACATACTACTACTGCAGTACCACGATGGTGTAGGAAATACACCCGACACTGCTTGTACCTGACTATCGTGCATGGATCAGCCTACCATGAGGAGAGGTGCCGCCCCTCCTCACCCCCTGCCTGCCGTATTGGTGATTTCCGCCTCATCAAGTCAGGCCTCGCAGCGTGACGGTCGGTCCAGATGGAAATATAATTACAAATGCAGAGAAAGAGACAAACCCCCTGTGGTGGCAGACGAGACGGGAGAGCGGCGCAAAACAGCTCTACACCAAGTCAAACCCGGGCAGACAACACCTTCCATCGTACCATAGCCCAAGACGTGGTTCCAACCGTGAGCCCGCTGCTGCTGGCCTCAGCTCCGGATCCATCCGCGCCTCCCGAGGTCGCCAAACACCAAATGAGATCAGAAGAAATAATAAAATGAAGGCTGGGGGGCACATACCACTCGTCCAATTTGTTTGCTTTTCCCGCCCGCCCCTCCCCTCCCCTCCCCCCTTGTAAATTGTTTGTCTTAATTTTTTTTTTTTTCAAAATTTCTAATTTTGCCTCACTTGTTTTGGTGGAATCCCATCTCTCTGTGATTTCGTTTTCAAGGTCGCTCAGCGATGAGTCGGGAGAGAGGGGGGGAGGGGACCGGTTGATTGGTTCGTTGAATTACTTTATAGCCATATTTAGAAGAGGATGAACCCATTTACCAGAGTAATATTGCTTTCCTACTCATCCTGATGGACAATAAGATCCCAGGATCCCAGTGCGCTTCTTCATTTTTGCTTCTGCTATTTTACCCCCTTTTTGGGGGGGTTTTTTTTTTTTCTTCTTCCAGTGTCCAGTGTAGAAACTTCTAGGCACTCCGCCACCGCCTGAGTGCTGGTGAATGCTGCCTTGCACAACCGCCCACTCATGCTCGCCCGTCTCCTCTGTGTACCCTACCTGAAAAAAAATATAAAAAAAATAATAAAAAATAAAAAAATAAAAAAAAGTCCTGCCGCCTTTTAGGTAATTACGGAATGAGAAAGGGGCGAGAAAAAGGACCACAAATCGTCAGTTAATCACCTGAAAGAAGCAAGTATTGCGATCCATTGCGGCGGACTACAACCCTCCCCATTATCGTTCCCCGAGCAAAGCCACACGAAGCACGCGCAAACTTATTGCCACCTCGTGTCGTATACCATGCAGGCAACATTTTTTTTTATAAAGGCAAGTGTTTTTCTTTGAATATTAGACAAGGCATGTTGGTAATATTGGATCCCTCTGATGACCCTTTTTATTTTTATTTCTATTTTTATTCTATTTTATTTTATTATAACGCCACCCACTCAACTAAGTCACTCACCGGTTCACACCCAGACGTGCGCACTGCCTGCGTGGGAACATTTGTTTTGCAGACACTATCTGCAAGCCACAATATATGCTTTCATGCATAATTGTCGCCCCGTACTTTTGGTGGCTCCCAGGCACTTGGTGAGGCTCTCCGACGGGGCAGATTCACATAACTGACCTTTTATATCACCACCTGGGATCAGCACTTTCCCCAGACATGAACTGGAAGACGAATATCGTCAATCTTTTTAAGAATCCTTCAGCCCATCAGGCTGTGGGTCTCTTGAGACCAGAAGAATGATTGTCCCCTGAGGATTTGTTGTTCTGTGCGGATTCATAACATGGTTTCTTCACAAATCCCCCCCCCCCCTTCCTCTTTTTTTTTCTTCTTCTTTTCTCTCTCCCTCCCCTGGCTGTGGAGAATCGCCGATGATGTGGATTTGGCCTCATCTCCCGTTGACCGCTTGGCGAGAACGCTAACCCCGGAACATATTGTTTAATTAGTGGGCACAAATTGAGCCTCAACGGGACAACAGCAACAGGTTGACATGGTTCATGAGAGGCCACGTATCTATACCATGATCATATGACGAGCCCATATGATCCTGAAGGGAGGCAACAATGTTCCGATGAACCCTGGTCCCAACGACAGCCTGCAGGGCTGGCCGCGGCCGTGCAGTCACCCCCAACACTGAACGCTACTGCCAACGAAAACCCAGGCTACGATGCAGATAAACTATCTGCACTTTTGACCACACCTTTTTTTCTTGGTCAGCAAGCCACAATGCGACACGCATATGTGTACAATCACACGCAGACAAAAAAAAAGTTCCCTTTTGTTGAGCCTCAATGATTCAATCTTTCGGGATATAAAAGAGGACAAGAGTCCTCCTCCCCCCCCCCCCTCCGCCTCTCTTTGGTTTCCTTCTGTCTCTGCTTTCCCTGGGATGGCCATCTTCACGTAATGGCGTTACCCTGAATAACGTTCACATTCCCAAAATCGACAGCTTTTCTGTTGTAAAGACTCGCGAGGATGGTTCACGCCTAACTTGGGCAGTCATCAGGTTCGGTGATGGCACGTCGTTACCCCCTTCTCATTCTGTTCGCTCCCCAATTTTTTTTTGTTGCTTTGCGGGAGATCTGGTGGGAAAGGAAACGTTCAATCGTCGCCTCTGGTCCCCTTTCAACCCAAGAGCAAGTCCGATTCAATTTCAACCCACACCACCCCCCCCCCCCCCTCCACTCCTCGCCCCTACCTCCTTCTTCTCTTCCCTTTCCTTGGCCCCTC
>JACWRQ010000127.1:69621-92871 GCA_014849955.1 Cryphonectria carpinicola | reverse complement strand
GTTGGGGGGGGGGAGGGGGGGGGGGTGGGGGTGGGGGGGGGGGGGGGGGGGGGGGGGGGGGAGGGCGCATTTTGTGTGTTCTGTTCTTTGTGTGCTGATTTGAATGTTGTGAATGTTGTAGGGAAAGTCGATGAGTGCACTGTTGTCTTGTGTGTAAGTTGATTATCACCACCACCATCACCACCACTTGAAACGTGAATTGGAAACATGGACAATGCTGACAAAAGCGGCTTTCATCAGACTGATGACGTGGGCGTCTTTGGAAGCCCCTTGTCAAATGAGTATTGTCTCGTCGCCCAGCACTTTGGCTTGTCGGAATCAGATGTCCGGGTGTTGGCAAGAAAAGGCATCGAAGTGATCTTTGGTGGAGAAGAGGAGAAGCAGAGACTGAGACAGATCATGACCTGACCATGAGGGCAGGTGGTTGTGTTCCAAGTCAAAACATGAAAACAATCATTGCTCCATTTCAAGAACAATCACACATACACACACACACACACAGAGGTAGCCTTGCAGTCTCAAAGAGATAGATCAGATATTTAATTTGAAATATCAAACGCCAGGCTGAATGCATACTCGAAGCACCCCTTTTTGCTGTGTCCCCCCTTCCTTTTTTTTTCTTTCTTTTTTTGCCCACCTCTTCACCCTGAGGCCATTGTTTCCGTCGTCAATGCTGATGGAACAAGAAGAAAGTAAGAAAAGAATTTCAGAAAAACAAGCCAGTCAGTGCACTCAACAAGCGAGAAAGGGTCGTCGTATTTCTGGGTGTCCCCTCTTCTTGTGTAGGAATAGCCTCCGTGTCCTTCTCGGCGCACCGTGCCTCTGGGGATTTCTACTCCTCAGCCTGATCCGCCTCCGAAGACTGATACTTGAACTGTAAGGCCCATCTGTTGCCGAAATCGATCCCTTTTCGTATCTTGGTGCCAGCCCGCTTCCACACTGCCGCGCCGAGGCCAAGGTCGATGAGGTACAGGTTCCAGTCGAGCACAACATCATCGGAGGCGTGTCCTGTGACGGTCTCATCATCCTCGGCAGCTCCGGCTGCGATTGCCTCGAACAGACCCTTCTTGGGCGCGCCGATACTGACGACGTAGCGTGGTCGTATGTAGAGGCTGTGTCCGTCCTGCACGGTCGGCCGCCCGGTCGTGTGGTCGATCCCTGTTGGTACATCGACAGCGAGCACAAAGGCCTCGTTGCGGTTCGTCCATTCGATCAGCTCGTAGACCGTCGCCTGGTCCGAGGCCCGCAGATCCTCGAACGGCGTGACGTGTCCCAGCAGTGCGTCGATGATGAGGGTGACGGCCATGGGCGGCGCTTGCGGGAGCACACTCCTGGGCGCATCCATCGAGATGACAGGCATCGAGGCCTTTCTGACGAACTCGAACAGCTCGCTCTTGGAGCAGACCTTGCCGCCAAAGTTCTTGAACAGCCGCAGCTGCTTGGTCATGTCCACAGAGAGGTCACGCTCGCCCTTTTCTATGCCCACCACGCACAGGATGACGTTCAGGCCCTTGTTGCGCAGGTGTCGGCCGGCTGCGACGGATCGGTAGCCAGACTTGTTGTTACCCGCCAGTATGACGACCGTGGCTGGCTGCTCAGCTGCGTTGCCATCCGCTGCTGCGAGCCTCACCCTGATGGCCGGGTCAGTCAGGGTATGAAGAGCCACCTCGGTGATGCCGCGGGCCGCATTCTCGGTCATCATGTCCTCGGTGAAACCGAGGTCGTTCTGTGCTATGTTCTCGAGGTTCAGCATCTGCAGGGGAGACAAGATCTCGACCCGCCGGTTTGACGACGGCACGATAAACCCGGCGGCAGCGGCGGTGGTGGATGAGCCGGGGGGTAGCTTTTCGTCGGAATCAGCATATTGCGCCTTGCGCCGGCGTCTGGCAGCTTTCTCAAGACTTACGCCCGAGTTGGTCCGGCTCGGTGCCTGACCCACCGTGGCAGCGCTGGCTTTGCGGGATTGGGATCTGCCCTTGCCAGCAGGCTTGCCCTCGCCCCTGCGGGAGCTCTGCCTGCTCCCCATCCCGAGCTCCCGCCCGCTCAACCGCTCGCTGCCGTTCACAGCCCCGTCGTCTGCCTCGCTCTTCCAGAAGTCGTCTGGCGGCGCCTTGGTGGCCCTCTCGATCGTCGGCGTCTCCAGCACGTTCTCTGTGTAGTGCAGGTTCTTGCCGCCCGCGGTGCCGGGCTTTGGCTTGCGGTTATGGGATACTAATCGATCGGCCTCCTCGATCTGGTCCTTTTCCTTCATCTCGTCGAAGATTGTACGCTTGTCGAACTTCCGCAGGCTACCCTCAAAATCGAACTCGGGCATTTCTTGGACGTCCGTAACGTCCTCAGATGCCCACCCGTCCTGGTTGATCTTGGACTTGCGTAGTGCCTTGTAGGGTTGGAAGGTTGATGTGTCCTCCAGCATGGGAGTTTCCCGCCAGCCCTTGCCTTTCTTGCCAGATTTCGTACCTCTTGCGGAAGAAGCCTCAACCTCGACAGGCTCGTTGGCATTCTTCTTGGCTGGTCGATTTCGTTTCCGCATCTTCTTTTGGGAGGGCTGGTTCTCTTGCTCTTGCTCCTGCTCTTCCGGCTCGACAGGGTCCGCAGCCTCGACAGGCTTTCCGACCGGCTCAGCTGGCATGCCCAGGCCGAGCCCCTGCATAGCCTGTAGGATCGCAGTCTGAGGAGCCTCATCTTGATGCGCAACATTCCCGACGAAGATCTTGGGGACCGGCGACTGTGTGGTCCCGTTGCTAGCCTTCGGAGGCGGGTTGTTTGCCGCAATGGGAAAGGGCTGCTGGGCTGTCGAGGGAGACGCTACCGCCGAGGGGAGTTTGCTGACGGGAGCTGGTGCCGGAGCAGGTCGTGCGGGTGGCTTGCCCATCGAGAGGATGGCTGGGTCGACGAAGGCCGCCTTGGGTTCTTGGATAGCTGCAGGCACGTGCTGCTGCTGCTGCTGCCGCTGCCGCTGCTGCTGAGGCGGCGGCTGCGGCGGTTGCGTGGTGACATGGGAGAGCGGCGAGGGGATTGCATGCTGCTGCTGGTGGTGGTACGGTTGATACGCAGGAGGGTACTGCGCCGGGTTGGGAGGCGCGACAGGCGACTGTAGAGTCTGCTGGTAGGCTGGGAAGGGTACACGATGTTGCTGCTGCTGCTGCTGCTGTTGTTGTTGTTGCTGGTGGTGGTTTACGTGCGCAACCGGTGCAGACACAGGCGGCTGCCCATAAGCCTGCGGCTGGGGTGTTTGATTCGCAGCCTGGATGTTAAGATCTTCGATATCATCGGAGGCGATCTCGAGTCGTTGAGGGTACGGCCTGCCGCCGGACCAGACCTGAAGGACAACGCCCTTGCCCGGGACGATAGCTTCGATCT
Organism: Cryphonectria carpinicola; assembly: GCA_014849955.1. Taxonomy (NCBI): domain Eukaryota; kingdom Fungi; phylum Ascomycota; class Sordariomycetes; order Diaporthales; family Cryphonectriaceae; genus Cryphonectria; species Cryphonectria carpinicola. The sequence goes on along the minus strand of JACWRQ010000127.1, from coordinate 89,508 downwards.
TGCCAGTCACGGTGTAGGGTGGTTTCTTCATGCGGACGAACATCATCTGCCCGGTCCACGAGTCGCCGTTCGAAGCCATGATGGAGGAGAGTTATGGACTTGGGGGGGGGGGGGGGTAATCCTCTCGCGCGTACAACTATGCGCGCAGGCAACGAATGGATGGGGTAAAAGGTGAGCGTGGGAAAGTTGTAAGTTGTTCAGGACAAAGTGGAGACGTGGATAGGGAAAGACGAAGGTTGAAGTGGGCTGGCGCTGGTTGATGATCCGCAGCACCGCTTGCCGTTTGTCGTGGGAGCTACGGTAGACACTTTTTTTTTTTAATACTTTTTTTATTATTATCGATAAGCGAGCTAGCAGAGCCACTAGCAGGAAGTAACGCCCGGCCAACTCGAGCCTGCCTCGAACGTTCTCTGTTCATTGCTCTGTACTTGATAGAGAGAAATCAATTGTCGCCCTTTCTTTTCCTTTCCTTTCCTTTCCTTTCTCAAATATTATCGTCTGTTGAAGGGAATTCTTCAAGACTGATTCTTGCTTAAGGCCTTGCAAATATCTAGAACACATATCTTGAACACATACAGCAAGCACTAGACAGACAAGAATGAATGATTGACTGGACTGGTGGTGGTTGTAATTTGAGGGGCTATGATCTAAAAGCAGGCTTGATAAAACCAAAGCTCCTATAACGTACGCCCCTTGTCACATACTTGATCCATCCCGATGATCTCACGCCCAAGAATGAGAAAGAAAAAGAAGAAGAAAAGGTCAATGGGGACGAGAATGCGCAGGATTTTGGCGGGGACAGCTTGATGTATCCTCAGAAACCCCCTCTCTACCCACAGACCCTATGGAACGTTTTTCCAAATGACATGTTGGTCCCCAGCGCGACGTCGTTTCTTACAAAGTCTAGCATGCTTACGCATAAGATGCCATGGCCTCCTCATCTTCGTCTAGGTCGTCAATGTACCACGGCCTCTTCTTTTTCGCCGCCGCCGCCGCCGCCTGCGGTTTCGGTGCCGTCATGGTGGCGAAGCTCGTGATGGATGCGTTGACGACCTTCTTCTTTTTCGACTTCAGGGCCGACTCTGCGCTGTACAGCTTTTCGTAGAATGTCACGACTCGAGGGTGTGCCATCACCTTCTGCTTGTCGAAGCGCAAGACCTGCAGTCCCTGTTGTGTGACTGCCCGGCTGAGGGCGACATAGGCCTGGCCCTTCTCGAAGACTTTGCCCAGGTCCACCTTGACCCGCGCCAGAGTCTGCCCCTGGGCCTTGTGGATCGAGAGAGCCCAGGCCAGGATGAGCGGCAGCTGCTCACGAGACGCCTGCACCTCGCCGGTGGGTGTCTCGACTTTCCACGTCTCCGAGATGCAGAGCATGATCCTGGCCGTGCCGTCGACTCCATGGAATGCCACTATCGGCCATAGCTGCTTGTCGGGACCCGTAGTCTTTTCCAGCTCTCTGCTTAGTATGGCAAGCCTCTTCCGGATATTCGGATCCATGTCGTCTCCGACGTCACTTGAATTATCACTGCCACCGTTTATCTCGAACGCGCTCTCTGTCGAGAACCCGACCACGGTGCCTAATGATCCGTTGACGAGAGTATCGTCCAGATTCTTGATGAGCATGACCTGGGCGCCTTTCTTGAGCGTGATGGTCTTGGGAGCCATCATGTTTGCCAGCAACCTGTCGCGGATCGCGGGGTCCCCACTGTCCCGGGCATCATATCTTTGTGTCTCGCCAGACAGATCCCTGAGTCTTCTCTGGTTGGAATTGTCGACCTCTGACCTGGTAGGGAACCTGGGGAGGACATTGTTAACACAGGACAACGCGATTCCCCCCGGGGGGGGGGGGGGCCAAGGCCACGTACAGTTCAGTAACCTCGAGGCCGTCCTTGAGCTGTAGGGGCCGTGCTAGGGCTTTGAAGGCACGGACAGTCTCATCGCTGATGCGACCGAGGCGCATCTCATTGAGCATGTGGGCAAAAACTAGAGAACGGACAAATCAGCAGATGCTCAATATAGGGGAAAGAAGGGAGGTGGGGGACAAGGTAGCGGTGGTGGTCCTGGTCTGAAAGGCTTACCCGGATCCCTCTGACGGAACACTTCTGTCAGGCCGATGGTGTGGTCTATAGAGGTGTTCCAGGTGGCGGCCTCGAATGCAAATCTGACGTCTCGAGAGTCGCGGCGGTCTTGGTCCGGGACAGGAGGGAGCTGAAAGAAATCTCCGGTGATGACCAGCTGTATACCACCCCACGGCCGACCATTGTTGCGGAGGGTGCGCCCGATCTGAGACAACTTGTCGAAGAGTTCACCATCGACCATGGAGATCTCGTCAATGACCAGCACTTTGGTCTTCAGCCACCGGTTCTTTGCCTTTGGGTTTCGCCGAATCTTCTTGACCAGGGTGGCAACATCGTCTTTGCCCAAGCCGATCCCAGCAAAGCTGTGTAGTGTCATGCCGCCGATATTACAAGCTGCCAGGCCCGTTGAGGCCGTGACAGCGAGACGCTCCGAGTCCCTGCCGAACTTCTTCTTGAGCTGTGCGATGATGGATCTCATCAATACCGACTTTCCCGTGCCGGCAGGGCCGGTGAAGAAGACGCTCTTGCCACCATCACAAACCAGTTCCTTGACCACTTCCTGTTCGTTGCTGAGCGCAATGGCCGACTGCTTGACGGTGTGGGTTGTCACGGGCTCTTGTTGTTGTTGTTGTTGTTGTATCTCCTCAGCAGCAGGTGCCTCAGGAGGCGCCTCTGTCGTGTTGGGAATGGCCTTTTTGGCCTTGTCCTTGAGTCGCTTCCGCTGAGCCTTGTAATCCTCAGGCGTCACGTCAAATGCCGGCTGGCCCTTCTTCAAAGTGGATTGTGCCGCAGGGACTGTCTCCTCTTCGGCCTTCTTGTACTCCTGGTACTCACCCGGCAGGACCCGCTTCTTTGCGACCGGCTCGGCTGCCCGGAAGTCATCCTCGGGCGCGGAACGTTTGTATGATACCTGCGAAGTAGTGGACTGGGAGACGGACTGGGCGGCTTGGTAGTGAGAGGGCGGCGACTGCGACGAAGATACCGTGCTGGCGTTGTCGGCAGGGACACCAGTGCCTGTCCTCGACGACGTGGCCCGCGGCGGTGGGGCGGGGAGGGTGGATGGACACTGGTAGTCCAGATCCAGGTTCTCGTCATCACTGAAGTCGTCATCAAAGATCTCGACGTCGGGCACAGACTTTGCCGTCTTCGAAATCTTGACATCGTCATCGGCTGTGAGATCTACGACGTCCGGCTCCTGCTTGAACGAGTTCTCGTTGTTGCGGTAAAGGGAAGCAAACTGCTTGCCGCCGGATGAGTGAGTGGTGGACTGCGGATGCTGTCGGTGTGGCTGAGATGGATTCGAGGATCGAGATCGCAGGGGTGGCTGAACGGACGCAGAGGACTGGTCCGGTCTTGAGACACCAAAGGAGGGTCCTGGGCGCCTCTGAAGCTGGTCTCTGATGTCGACATGTTGTATCTGGGACGGGCTGCTGGAGGGGAAGAGCTGCCTTGCCAAAGACACATGTGGCGGGGCTGCCTTGTTGTTGTTGTTGTTGTTGTTGTTGTTGCTGCTGCTGCTGCTGCTGCTGCTGCTGCTGCTGCTGCTGTTCTTTGCCTCATATGTGGCATTGGCACGCTTAAACATGCTCATGATGGCGAATGGAGGTTGGTGGTGAGGAGGAGGAGGACAAGGGTGAAGACGCGGTCGAGATGGAAGACTGAGCAGCAGTGCACAGAGACATGTATTGCTGGAGATCCTCCGCCAACTCAGGGATGGAAGGCAAACTGAGCTGGTGGTACCAGCAGTCATACAGCATCAGGTGAGGGGGGAGGGGAGGATGTGTTTTGTTGTCTGGTGCTGGAATTCCTCTTATTGGGGGGCCAGTCAGGTCACTGACTTCCTGTTAAGGTGGCCCGGTCATTTGGTTTGGGCAAAAGTGAAAGTCGCGTCGCCCTGATTGACCGACGCGTTCATAGATTAGATAAGCCACACATGGTAGCACCAGACCATCCCAGCCCTAACCCTATGAAATGAATCCTCCTCCCTGCCCTTGAACCTTTTCCATCCGCACCTCACTTTCACATCCAACCACGTATAGCCTTGTCTTTCTTATCTTTCCAAGGTGGGCTCTTTTGAAATGGCCAAGAAAGATCAATGCTGCACCCAACATGCGATGTGACGTGTAGCAAACATTGGCAATTGGTTGATGCACACCGGACAGCAAACCAGCCAAACGGATCTCGAATTCAAGCTGCGCCCGACCGCATCTGGCAGTCGACCATTCCTCCTCCAGACGAAAGAACGCTATCTACTTGTTCAATCTTTTTGTGTGACACCTGGGTTGAGGTTTGAGTTTTGGCTTGAGCCCAGAGGCAGCTAGCAGCTGATCCCCCCCGCATCGCTGATCCGTTGCACACCCCCACGTCTGGAAACCCCCCCTCCCGTCCCCCTCCAATAAGAGCTGCTAGAAGGAAGTCATACAGACATTTTGCATAGTTCTCACATTGTACATCGGGTATCTGCCTGTATAGGCTTCCAACTACTCATGCTGGGCACACTTGGCGAGAAGTCACCATCATCGTCAGCTTCTCGCTTGCTGACCGCCAAGCCACGCCCAGAGGCTTGGAAACGCACAGCATCATCAGTCATCTATGAGAGAGAAAGAAGGGGGAAGAGGGGGGGGGGCGCTCGCATCGGCGTTCGGCCTCCTTGGGAGAAGTGGAGCAGGCGGTGTCCGGAACCCGGTGTGTGGAGTTGGGTGACGTTGGTGGTTGTCGATCTGGTGTAGGCCTTGTGGTGTGGGCCCGCGGGGAAACAGAGACGCGCATAATGAATAAGAAGAACTAACAACAACAGTTAGTTTTTTGATTTTCAAACCCAGGCGCTGTATGCGAGCAGACCAGAGCACCACGGGATACCAGCTCTGAGAGATCCGAGGGCTGGACGCCTCGTTATCACAACTTGGGGGCCGCCGCAGGTCTTGGGTCATGGAAAAGCCACCGAGGTGATCGACAACGACGTGATCAAGAGGGGGAGAAGGGGGGGGGGGGGACGTTTGACCCCTCGCGCCTTGGATAATTACTGCTGGGCGCACATGTTGCCAGTAGACGTCTCCGGCATGGTTCGCCCCGTCTGGAGATGAGCCGCAGTGCTACGTTGTGCACGTGCTAAGTGTCTGCGCGCCGAGACACACTTTGGGGCGCCACGATGAAGGTCGGTCGGCCTCTAGATCCCCTCATTTGGAACCTCCTACCACAGAGACGCTGCAGGTTATTATACTATGTGCTTATATACTAGGTGAGGAGGTGCAATGCACATCTTGTACTCGACGTTTAGGATTATTAGAATTTTCCAACTGCGTACTGATTAGTATACATATGGCACACTGCACCTTGCCGGGTGATCAGAATGCACAGTTGTACGTGCAGACATTATTATTCCACCATAGTATGTGCTGTGCTAAAACGGCGGTCATGATGGGGGCCATTTAGTGTCCGGTTCAGGGAGTCCCCCCCTGGGCTATCACCTGTGGATCGTGGCGCAAGGCCTAACAGCCCCACTGTGCTTATCCACCCGTGCCCCCCCGGAAAGACTGTGTGTGCTGAGGCGACTAAGCTGACCAGTCAGTGTTGACGATTTTCTACCCTTTTTTCTTTTTTGTCTCTTTTTTTCCTTCTTCTTCCCCTTCCTTTTTGTCTTGGCGCCAATTCCCTCTTTTTCTTTCTTCTTTTATTCATATACAATAGTAGAAGATCGAATTATCCTTCTTTTACTTTATTTTTTTTTCTCTCTCTCTCTCTTCCAATCCTATATTATCTCGGTTGGTGCCGTCATCAAGTCCCTGCACAACTTCTTTCAAAAGGGGAAGAGAGACACAGCTTGGTCTAACAATTCATCACTGCTGCTGTTCTCTTGAACCAGGCCAATTACCTATTTTTTTCCCCTTCCCTCCTCCCCCCCCCCCCTTTCTTCTTCTTGGCCTGCTCTTTGTCGATTCTTTTCCTGCTGCTGCTGCTGCTGCAAGCAAGCAAGCAAGCAAGGTGAAAGTGGGCTTCAATGACGTTCTGAGCAGCACATCCCCTGACGACCCCCCGAGTCAGCTACCTGGGAAGAAAGAAAAGAAAGAAAGAAAAAAAATACACAGCGGAACGCCCAGGTGGTTTGCGCACTCGGCTCTTCCGGTCAAGTGGACTTGCTGCGTTCGCATCTCGAGATTGATCCCTCCTCACACAGGCCCTCACTATTTCCCCTTTTACTTACACCTTTAATGTATCGACAGGCTTCTGGATCTGGGCCACGATCGATTGACTGGGGAGTCACAAGCCCATCGCGAGGCTCACCGTCCTACTCCACCAGAGTCTCGTCAGGCCTCCTCCTTGGTTGAAGGAAGAAGGACGAGAACAACCTCCTCCTCCTCCTCCTCCTCCTCCTCTGTTTGGATCTCTCTCATATAGGTGGCCCAACAGACCCCACCATCTACGTCGCCGACCATGGCTTGGGACCACCTCTCTATCACCAAGCCGCACTTGGTCTACATCATCCTCGGTGGCTTCACCTCCCTGTTTATGCTCTGCTCCTCTGTCATCAAGGAGCGTGCATACATTGGCGAGGCTACGGTGGCCACCCTGTGCGGCGTCATCTTCGGGCCTCATGCCGCCAACCTGATCAACCCCTCGTCGTGGGGCAATGCCGACATCACCACCATCGAGTTCTCCCGCCTGGTCCTCGTCGTGCAGTGCTTCGCCGTGGGTGTCGAGCTGCCCAAGTTCTACATGGAGAAGCACTGGAAGTCGGTCGTCTTCCTGCTCGTGCCCGTCATGACCTATGGCTGGCTCATCACCAGCCTCGTCGTCTGGTGGATGGTCCCGCCCCTGAGCTGGCTGCAGAGCCTGGTCGTCGCCGCCTGCGTCACCGCCACCGACCCCGTCCTGGCCTCCTCGGTCGTCGGCAAGGGCAAGTTCGCGAAGCGCGTGCCCAAGCACCTGAGGGATCTCTTGTCCGCCGAGTCTGGCTGCAACGACGGCATGGCCTTCCCCTTCATCTACCTCTCGCTGTACCTGATCCAGGACAAGCTGTCGGCCAAGGAGGTCACCTACCACTGGATCTGCTTCACCATCCTCTACGAGTGCATCTTTGGCGCCGTCTACGGCTTCATGATCGGCTACCTCGCCAGACACGGCATCAAGTATGCCGAGAAGCACGACCTGATCGACCGCGAGAGCTTCCTCGTCTTCTACTTTGTGCTGGCCCTCTGGTGTGCCGGGTCAGGGAGCATCCTCGGCGTCGACGACCTCCTCGTGGGTTTCGCCTGCGGCGTGGGCTTCTCCAACGACGGCTGGTTCACGAACAAGACCGAGGAGTCCCACGTCTCCAACGTCATCGACCTGCTGCTCAACCTGGCCTACTTTGTCTACTTTGGCACCATCATCCCCTGGGAGGAGTACAACAACTCGGAACTCGGGCTCACCGCCTGGAAGCTCGTCATCATCGCCCTCTTTGTCATCTTCTTCCGCCGCATCCCCATCATGATGGCCCTCAAGCCGCTGATCCCCGACATCAAGACCTGGCGCGAGGCCTTGTTTGCCGGCCACTTTGGCCCCATCGGTGTCGGTGCCATCTTTGTCGCCATGCTGGCCCGGGGTGAGCTGGAGCACAACGATCCCGTGCCCGAGGGGACCGTGCCGACGGACCCGAGCCAGCCCAACTACGTCCTCTACACCCTGGTGTGGCCCATTGTCACCTTCCTGGTCATCTCGTCCATCATCATCCACGGCTCCTCGGTGGCGGTCTTCACCCTCGGCAAACGCATCAACACCCTGACCATCACCATGTCCTACACGACCGCACCCGAGGATGGTCCTACCTGGATGAACCGGCTCCCGAGGATCTCGTCGCAGTCTAGATCACAGGCCAAGACCATGTCAGACACGGACGGAGATGATCTCAAGATGCCCGAGCTACCCCCAGGTACCCTCCCGCCCGTCGGCCTTCCAGGCAACTTCCTGAGGCGCGTGAGGGAGGATGATCAGCCCAGCAAGCAGGGGAGCCGCGCGTCCTCCATTGTCAGCCGCCGGCGGAGGAAGAAGTGGGATGAGGGGCTCGGCCCCGGCGGCCCCGTCAGCCAGTCGGCCATCTTCCCACAGAGACGAAGCCAGAGCGAGCTGACCTCGACGACACTGCGCGACAGCCAGTCGCCAACCGATGACAAGCATGCATCCTTCCCCGACGCCGGGAGGACCTCGGCCCCAGAGGACCCCGAGAAGCGCGCAGCGCGTCGGGAGAGCCAGACCGCCGAGGAGAGGGCCCAGGAGGACGCGCGGGAGGCATTCGAGCAGGAGATGAGGGATCGACTGCAGGAATCGCCCGAGGAGCAACACGCAGAGGCGTCCCCGGCCATCGAGGTGTACGACGAGGGTGACCACATCATCGTCGAGAACGAAGACGGCGACGTGGTGGCGGTGGAGGCCTCGGATGAGCACCGCCAGGAACACCACCTCGAAGACCTGAAGCAGAAGCTCAAGAAGGAGGGCGGCGCGTCACAGTGGACCTACGACGGGCTGAAGAAGCGGCTGGGCCACTGGCGCGACGAGGAGGTGCAGAAGCGCAAGGAAAAACAGATGTCGGACCGCAGACACGAGCCTGCCCGCGCCTACCAGTTCGGCAACACCATCATCGTCGAGGACGAGGACGGCGAGGTCGTCAAGAAATACGAGCTGCCGCCGCAGCAGAAGCCCGAGGGCCAACCGAGCCAGCTGAGCCAGGGGCTGAAGTACATGGGTATGGGCGCACTGGTGAAGCCCAAACCAGGCGAGTCGTCGGGCGCGGGCGGGGGCGGTGGCGGTGGCGGGGCAGCAGGCGGAGGAGACGAGGAGAGACCCAAGATGATGAACACAAGTGGCAGGAAACTTACCTGGGTGGAGGCCCTGAGCGGGCGCGGCGGCGGCGGCGGCGGCGGCGGCGGCGGCGGTGGTGGTGGTGGTGGTGCAGCTGCTGCTGCAGCTGCTGCAGGTGGTGAAGGCGCCGCGCAGAAGCCAGACAAGAAGAAGAACCTGGCCGAGGCGCAGCAGGACGACGATCGACACATCCGCTTCACCATCGGCGGCGTGGGCCAGCGCATGACCAAGGAGGACTTCATCAGGGAGATGCAGAAGCTTGACTCGCGCACGCGGAGGGAGGTCGTGGACCAGTCCAACGCGCCCGAGAGAGTCAAGACGCTCGCCAAGGAGGACCCGCCGCCCGGAGCACCAGCCGAACAAGCTGCCGCGCAAAAGTCCGTCCGCGGAAAGGCCATCTCCGCACCGCGACGCGAAAATGACGTCTCCCCCAGCCGTGTCGGGGCCGCCGCCGCTGCCGCCCCCGGCTCCAGCTCCTCCTCTGTTGGCAAGAGCCCCATGCCGCTGCTCCGGCGACAGCCCCTCTCGGACAGCTCAGGCGCCTCGTCCTCGGTTACGCAGCGCCGACGGTCCGACAGCGACGACGAGGACGAGGAGGAGGAGGAGGAGGTAGTGGCTGCTCACGACGCAAACACTCCGAGCAACAACGTCCCCGAGACGGCCGTCGAACGGCGCAGGCGGCTGGCTGTGCTCGAAGGCCTCGAGGGACGGGGCAGCGGAGCAGGAGAAGACACTGAGACGCCCGCGGAGAGGCGGCGCAGGGAGGCGGCGCTCGGCGTGAGCGGAGGCGCTGGAGGGGACGAGGAGGACAGTGATGATGACGATACGGTGCGTGTGCCGCCGGCACGGAGGGGAATACGGTTCGCCGATGTGCCGGACAGGGGGCGGAGGTGAAAAGGTCGTGTTTTTTTTTGTTTGTTTGCTTGTTTGTTTGTTTGTACGGTGTCAAGAATTGTACTCTTGAGTGGCTATGATGTTGTGTTTTGGACACAAAAAAGACTGTTGGCTGGGGTTTCATGTGCACATACCTACACACACACACACACACACACACACAGAGAGAGAGAGAGAGAGAGAGAGAGAGAGATCCCTAGAGCTTGGAGTTATTACAAAGGGTGGGGGGCTCGTATAATTACGTTGATGTTCTTGCATAGCCTGATGGCTTCATGATACTCTATTTCTTCGTGGTAGATAGATGGTCATCTTTATAATAGTTATTGTTTATCATACAAGGCAATCCATGGATAATTGTTGAATTATTTCCTAATGTCGTCCATGGGTGTGTGCTTTAAGTAGCTTATAATACAATAAGGCTGTTGTGAATTTCTCACTCTCCATACCGCTATTGAATATGGGCCTCCTTACACCGGTATTAGAGAAGAGTTAATAATTACTTCCTGCATTTGACTTGGAAACTCTGCTAGGTGGGAGCTTCTATTGCAATGGTGCATGTAATCTCACTGCCTTTGATTAAGGAAATGACACATGAGCAGTAGAGCAAGAGCATCATCTATCCTGTGAGAGCGCCTTTATAATAATGGATATTCCTCTGATAAGTTGCAAAAAGTCTATCAAGACAAGTCTTTTCCACAGGGACTGTTTAAATAGAAGATACCAAGGGACATGGTTTTCTGTTTAAGAAAACATTGAAAGGTAGTAATTACCTGAGTGACTCTCTGCGAGACTCAAAGTGATATTCCATATAGAACACATCATTTCTGGCTTGCACTGGGAATGGCCATTCTTTTAATATTGCTAGCACATGGTCAGGCAAAGTCGCTGATTGATTGCGAGGGTGTTTGGTCTACATAATATGACAGTAAAGATACCCTCCTTGAGTGATGAATTATTATTCGCATGGGGTCCGCATGTCTAGTTTCAGAGCTGTGTACATGCTTAGATGTAATATTAGTATCTGATCTATGAGGCTGTGAATATTGATGTTAACAGTACACCTGCATACTTCACATGTGTCCTTGTTGGAAAATTCTGTACCAATTGGTTCCTCACATGGCTGTTCACATGTCATCTCAACAATGTGAAGAAGTACTTTAGCAAATGATTTGCATACATATGTCAAAGACCTCCTCAGAATCAATGACGATGATTATATGTCAGGGTTTATTGCCTGGACCCAGAGAATGATGCTGTCAAAGTACCAACCTCTCCTCAATGGACTTTAAGTAGAATACTAACTAACTCGTCGTCATAGCAAATTTCTGTTGAGAGCACTAAGTAGCCCAGGTACAAACACACTGCCCAGTCTCCTTTTGTTTACTTCCTAGCGGCCCTCCTCAACAAGGCGACAGCTGTACCCCTCCCGCGCGCGCGCACGGTGGTGCATACTAAATATGAAGCCCATTTTCATGTGATTGCCGCGTGGAGTTTGTGCCCAAGATCGCTGCTGGCGCCGAGCTATTTTTGGATCAGGCATGTTCGTCTCTCGTCCGGCGTCCAACTGCTGAGGGCCGAGATGTGCCTAGATTTCGACAACGCCGTGTAAGGCTCAAAGGATTGGTTGATCTTAAGTCAAATGTAGCGGCCTTCTTGTGTTGAGAATACGAGATCTGCCGCGTGGTCCTGGTTGACAATGCGTCTTAGTGCGCTCAACCACATGAATAGACAACAAACTTCACATGCAAATGAGGGCGTTCAGATTGTTGATCTGGTCTCCCTCGTCCAATATAAATAGGAAGGGTCCCTTCCCCTCCCAGAGACCACCTCACATAGTCTTGGAACATCCTTCACAACACACAACACTTCCAATCCATCAGAATTCGAGGCCAAAACCAAAACCAGCCTTTCATCATGATGCCAATCTCAGCCTCGGGCGTTTCCCTGTTTCTCTCTCTCCTCCTGGTAGTCATCGTAGGTGGTGGTGCTGCTGCTGCTGTCTCCACTGCCGATTTAGATGCTGTCGACGTCGAAGGTGCCTATCCTTTCCACATCTCGGTGGAGAATAGACACCGCTCGAGCATCCACCTCCGGATCCTGGACAACCATGGCAGTCCTGAGACCGACCCAAGCGCGGAAGCGGACAGGTTCCTCGGACCAGGCCGCCTGACGTCGTTCTACGCGCCGCGAGGCTGGGGAGGAAACGTCCAGGTTAACGAGGCCAGGTATCCGGCATGGAGTGGCAACGAGGGTCTGATCGAGGCTACCTACAGCCCAGCGGACGGGCCGTGGTTCGACGTCAGCTACATGTAAGCAGTCTACCATGCATAATCCTCACTCCCTCCCTGCCTCCCTGCCTCTTCCTATATGCACACACCCACTGACAATAATCGGGCCAGCACTGGCTACACCCTCCCGATCGTCTGTGGCTGTGTCGAGGACGGTATGGTTGTCGGCTGCAATGTCGACCTGCGAGACCTGAACGGCGGAGGATGCCCTGAAGACCAGGATGATGGCAACGGAGCCTGTATCAACGAGGCGAGGTAAGCGAACGACACCGAGATCCTGTGGGCCTCCTACACAAAAGACCATTGCTGACTTGACTGTTGTTAACGGGCAGAGGGGATATAAACGTGATAAAGGCGCCGCCTTTCTTCGAGCCGTGCGATGATGCGGCATATGTGATCGAGTCAGGCCACAGGACACAAAATGGAGACTCGTGCCGGCAGACATCGACCATAACATGCTGCATCGGCTCCGATTGCGACCTGTCCGACAAGCAAGAAGAATAGGACGGGAAAAGAGGGCCGCGGCGTATGCAATGGCACATGTTCTTGGCTCATCACGAGATCCGACCGCCCCCCTCCCAGCAACGACAGCACCGAGCCTCAGAACTCTCTTGCGACGGCGCTTGGGGGACCGTTTCGGCCCTCGATATGAAGAAACTCTGCGCCTCCAACATGGACATTAGTGCGGATGACGAGAGGTTCACGGACACACTCTCGAGATGGCATTCCGCTTTCTGGCCTGGACGGATCAGCCTTGTCAAGAAAGGATGGAAAAACAAGCTCTCTGAACTGGGACAGGCCTCGACCTGTTTAGCCTGAGAGAGATGGTGGTGCTGTAATGGGGAAAAAAAAAAAGGGGGGGGGGGGAAAGAAGGAAAAAGGGACAAGGAAAAAGACTCTCAAGGCGACCTGCTTCGGCGGAAGATAGACCTTGTTTTCCTTGTTTTTTCTTTCTCCAACGAAACATGAGCAAGGCGCAGGGCGAACACAGATATGTTTTTTGATACCCTCAGACCACTTGGCAATAAAGTTTCTGTCTTGTGGGCACTGCAGCACCTGCTCCAAGCGATTTCTGATGTGTCCGAGCTCTTTCTCACCCAGCTCCATGTCTGTCAAGATCACCTGAGACTGAAACGGTGTTTCTCAACCCTCGGTGGGTTGTTGAACGTGAAGAGGAGGAGGAGGAGGCTCTCTTGGTTGGGACGCCACTTGCTCGGGCCGAGCCATGCGTGTTCTGGGCTCGGCGTACTATGGCTGCACCTGTGACAAGCAAAGCCGAGCCCCTTGGGAGCGCAAGGGACAAGGTCCAAACCAGTCCTCTTTCCCCCTCTACCGAACATCCGAGCCCGGCTGTGGAGGAGGATAAGAGTCCTCCCTTGCAACGCTTCAGCCCAGGGCGGTTGAAGGGGTGGGTGGCGAGGCATCATGTTGGCCTGGTCCTGACGGGCTGTCGATCAGGCATGGATGAATGAATGAATGAATGAATGGTGGCTCGGTCCATGGCGGCTGCAGGGGAGGTTTGGTTGTGGGTGGTATTTTCTTGGTGTTTTTCATTCTTCTCTTTTTCCTTGTCATTATTTTCAAGACTGACAGCGGCCTGTGGTAACCTGGGTGGATGAGCGGGAAAGAGCCCTGTGGTGGGTTGCCCCTGTCCTGCAGAAACAGAACGCGTGCAGGCAGGAAGGAGCCGGAGTAATACTTGCCGCCGTAGAGTAACCTACCGTGCCCTAGTGCTGGTGAATTTTGTCATTTTCGTGAAAAGCGTTAGCGGCTGACATGGCGTGTCTCACAGGCAGCCGCTAGGACCCGGAGAGAAGTAGAGGGAGATGGTGACCACGGTACCTTTCCACCCTGACCTGCATACAAAAGAGACGAGATGTGCAACAGGGGGAGACTTGGTGTGTTTGCATGTGGCGGTAATCTGTCATGTTTCACGGCAATGTTACCATCTCTTCCTCCATTTATCCACCATAACATGCATGCGCCGTTACCGTACATAGTATGTATACGCTGTGCCCCAGTGCGCTGTGTGTACATTCTATGAGTAAAGTATCTACTACATTGGTACACATAGTAACATAGTAGTCGTGTTGGGGGTCGGTGGAGAGAGAGAGAGAGAGAGAGAGAGAGAGAGAGAGAGAGGGAAGGGGACAGGCGCCGGGGGGGGGGGGCCGCGGGGCAGACGCCGTTGTAACTACAGTACTGTATGTGTCCTACTTGGCTGTGCGGCGCACTGACCGAGGAGGGCTGTACCCGCAACGCCCTCACGCCACCCACAGAAGCAAGTGCAAGCAAGGGTGAGAGGTTCTACGACCCACCCTGTTTTTTTCACTACTATGTACAATACATGAGACCATCTCGTATGCAGTACGTAGGCGGTTGTAACTATGGTGCTATGTACCATAGTCAGTCTCACTGTACACAGTACAGCACCAAAAACACGGTACATCTGCGAGGCCTCTCTGGCCTGGCTGACCGGCTTGTGTGGGGGAGGGCTGGGCGATGAGTGAACGACATCCAATCCAGCCCCAGCCGCCTGCCTGCCTGCCCTCCCTGCGTGGGCATCACTGATCATTCTTCTTTTCTCATGCGAACCAGAGCAGGTGGACGAGCGACGCCTCACACCTGCACCCACCGCCTGTTGGCTGCCTTGTCCGCCCGTCTATTCCTGCTTCCCCCTCTCTTCCTGCGATCGTCTCTTGGAAAGGTGCGTGTGATAAGCGGGAGCTGGCATGAATAGATGAGCCTAGGGCCAACGCTTTCTTTCTCGTATGCCTTATCTTGTGGTCTCGGTGGGTGGCGTCCATGTCCCGTCCTGCCACCCACCGAGACCATCTCTACTCCACTCAACCACCCAAGCTGAGCGAGTGGGTGAGTGGGTGAGTGGGTGAGTGACTGACTGACCACGCTATAAATCTGGGGGGTTTCCCCCTTCTTCTGTCTCGGACGTACAGCCGCTTTTGAGAGAGACATGCGTGGTGGGAAAAAAACAAGCCTAAGCTGTCTGGAGTAACAACACTGCGGCACGGACAGGCTCCAAATTCCAACCCACTCTCCTTGGAGATATTACTATAGTACGATACACCCATCGATATAGTAAGCACCATACTATAGTAGAAGCGGCGGCACCCGATCATCCCCAAGGGCACAACCTGCAAGGAATATTTGATTTTGCGTTAGGCGAGTGATTAGGCCTTTTTTTCCTTCTTTTTTTCTCTTTTTTTTCTCTTCCCTTTTCCCCTTCTTTTCCCTGTTGCTCTTTCTCCTTCTTGCATATTCGTATATGCCGTGTTACGATCCTACAATGGGGCCATCAGGCCTATATACTACGCAATACTTAGATAGTACTACGTGTATGTATGTACGTAGTGTACAACCTACCGGACAGACTAATGTATGTCGGCAGTGAAGGGGCAGCAGGTTGGGTCGAGCTGAGGTACATACCCTGGCCCTCCGTGGCCAACATGTAACCATACACAGTAGACAGTAGTACCCCAAGCCCGTGTACGTACCCTTGCAGACTTGGCACACCCTTGGGGCAGGGGAGGAGGAGGGGGGGCCAGGGCCACCCGCTCATGGGTCCCCAGAACTGCTAGCTAGCCCGGATCGGGCCTGGTACCAACTTCTGGCGTCGACCAGGGTTGTGTCCGTAGGTGGGACCCCCTCTAGCCCCATCTTCAGAGGAGGAGGGAAAGGGGAGTTTGCCAGTCTTAGCTCAACCGTGTGCTCTGTGCTCTGCTTCTTCTCGGCCGCTGCTTAGGCTGCCTAGGCTGCTTTTCCACCTCGCGCTTCCTTCTCTATTTCCTCTCCTCCTCCTTTTTTCTTCTTCTTCTCTTTCTCTCTTCTTCCCTCCCTTCCCACGATCACCCCGGCGTCTCTCCACACCACAGTCTCAATCGTCTCCTACCAGCTGCCATCCAGGCCTCCATACTTGTTTATCGCACACCACATCGCGTTCCTGCTTGTCCCTCCGCGGACCTCTGCGTGGCGGCGCTGAAGCTCTAAAGCTCCGGGGCCGAGCAGCCTGATCGTGCTGATCGCGCCAGCCCAAACAGAGTCTTCCCCCCCCCAAGTCGCAAACCGTTCACGGCTCGACACCCTCAAGCCCAGCCCCAACCATACCTGACCAGAAGAACTGCACGCTCAGCGACAGGCGATCCGGGTCTTTTTCTCCAAGAGAGTCTTTTTTTTATTTATTTATCATCCTTCATTCAATACATTCTTAATCCAAACCTAGCGCCGCCTGCTGTCCGAGTACCTCTCTTGAGGACCCGCCGGTAGTCAACAAAACAGTCCGTCGCCGCACCGCAACGATGTCGATGTATCCAGGTCATCGCGGCATGGGAGGTGCTCCTCCCGGTGTTAATGGAGCCGCCCGCCTGAACGAGTTGCTCGACCAGATCCGATCCGAGTTCGAGAGCCAGCTGCGCCAGTCTGAGAACTATGAGCACCAGAGTGAGCATCAAACCACCGTGCCTCGCGCGGCTCCCATCACAGCAGAAACCGCCCTGCACCCATGGTCCGTTGAACTGATCTGTTACTGACGAGAAACCCCAACAACAGTCCAGACGCAGGTCAACGAGATGCAGCTCGTCCGGGAGAAGGTCTATGCCATGGAGCAGACTCATATGGCCCTGAAGCAGAAGTAAATCAAACCCCCCCCCCCAACCGTCCAGCTCCCTCGCCCGCAGAGACGTGTTGCTGACCAGCTCGTGGTGGACAGGTTCGAAGAAGAGGTGACCCACCTCCGCCGACAGCTCGAACAGGCCCGCGGCGGTGCTCCTCAGGGCGCCATGGTCGGTCCGCCCCCACACGCTGGCCCTCCTCAGGCCCCCCCTCCTGCTATCGGCATGGGCACCAACGCCTTCAGCGCCATCATGTCTGGTCAGGGTGGCCAGGGCGGTCCCATCCCGCCTCCCCCTCCGCCGCAGGAGCAGCAGGCTCCTCCACACCAGATGCCACAGCAGCCGCCCCCAGGACTCCAGGGCCCTCCGCCCCCTCCTCCCCCACCAGCGCAGGCGCCCCCCTTCCAGCCGCAATATGCTCAGGGCCCCGCCCCTGGCGGCTTCCCCTCCCAGCAGCCCCCACAGAGCACCGCGAGCCCCGGCCCCGGCAAGCGCGGCGTCGGCCGGCCTCCTGCGGGTGGCCCTGCTACGCCTCAGATCAACACTCCCATCCCTTACCCGGGCCCGGGAGGTCCAGGCCAGTCTCCTCAGGTCGGCACGCACCCGACGCCGGACCACGCCAGGATGGCCCAGCAGCCGCACCACCCTCCCACTAACGCCCTGGGAGATCTGGACGTCGAGCGGCTGCCCGCGCAGCACAAGAAGGCCAGAGATGACTGGTTCGTCATCTTCAACCCGTCCGTCCCCCGCATTCTCGACGTCGACCTGGTCCACACCCTGGCCCACGAGAGCGTCGTATGCTGCGTCCGTTTCAGCATGGACGGCAAGTACGTGGCCACCGGCTGCAACAAGTCCGCCCAGATTTATGATATCATCTCTGGGGAAAAGGTCTGCGTGTTGCAGGACGACAGCGCCGATACTGGGGGCGACCTGTACATCAGGAGCGTCTGCTTCAGCCCCGACGGCAAGTATCTCGCCACTGGAGCTGAGGATAAGCTGATCCGGGTGAGTAACCAAGGGAGGGACGACCTGTGTGTGTGTGTGTGTGTGTATGTATGCTGACGCTCTCCAAAGGTCTGGGACATCCAATCTCGCACCATCAGGAACACCTTCTCCGGCCACGAGCAGGACATCTACAGCTTGGACTTCTCCCGAGACGGCCGCACCATCGCGTCTGGAAGCGGTGATAGGACCGTCAGGCTCTGGGATATCGAGACCTCCAGCAGCATCCTGACTCTCACTATAGAGGACGGTGTTACTACGGTTGCCATCTCCCCTGATTGCACGCTTGTCGCTGCCGGCTCCCTGGACAAGAGCGTCCGCGTCTGGAACATCCAGTCTGGTCATCTTGTCGAGCGCCTCGAAGGCCCTGATGGCCACAAGGATAGTGTGTACAGTGTTGCCTTCTCCCCCAGCGGCAAGGACCTCGTCAGCGGCAGTCTGGACAGGACGATCAAGATGTGGGAGCTCAGCTCTTCCCGCCAGGGCGGGATGTCGGGCCCTAAGGGGGGACGATGCGTCAAGACCTTTGAGGGGCACCGGGTAAGCAAATTAAAGCTCTCTCTCTCTCTCTCTCTCTGTCTCTGTGTGCACTTGAAACTCGCAGTTCAAGACTCTCTAACGTCTCAAATCACAGGACTTTGTGCTTAGTGTTGCTCTTACGCCCGATGCACAGTGGGTCATGTCTGGTTCCAAGGACCGTGGCGTGCAGTTCTGGGACCCCAGAACCGGTAATACCCAGGTCATGCTTCAAGGCCACAAGAACTCTGTCATCTCCGTGGCCCCCAGCCCGAGCGGTCAGTACTTTGCGACGGGCTCCGGCGACATGCGTGCCCGCATCTGGCGGTACGATAGAGTGCCGGCTTAAGAAGGGGTGGGGAAAAAGGGGGGGGGGGCAACAGACCCTTCCTCGGTCGTCCCTGGTAGGCGGTTCACACTCCAGGACATTTGAGGTCATGACCGGATCGCACTTCAAGATAGAGGACAGACCTAAGTAATTTCTTGATTAGAAGAGGCGCCCTGGGCTGATTTATTTTTGTTTTTTTGTTTTGGCATCTTGTTTACTTTCATTGAAACACTGCCACTGTTGAAGACACTCTCTCAGGGATGGTGTGGAAAAGCAGGGACGTAGGGACTTTTGGAGGGTAGGCAAAGGAAGGTGGATTTTCTTTGGACTGAAACGGGGAGGGGAGGAGGATATATAACTAGTGATTGTATCTGTCTTGATGATTGAGGTTCTCGTAATAAGTCAATTCTCATATTGCCATCTCGCAGTGGGTGTGAGAGTTTCTCTTGTCTATTGATCCGTGTGCTAATTGCTCGATTTCTTCTTGTTTAATATTAATACGCCAGATAAATGAATGAGAAATTTAGTTTGTAGTGAGAGGAGAGGCAAGCAAGCCTGTGTGCATTGGTTGGTGGGGGTATCATTTCTAGCCTCTCTTTACTATTTTTTATTTTATTTTATTTTATTTTTACATGAGCGAACTGAAGAGATCGTCAAACTCATCACCGCCCTTCTTACTTTTCTTCTTCTTCTTCTTGTTAGGCCTTTTCACCTCCATCGCCTCTACAACAGCAGGCGGCGGCGGCGGCGGCGGCTCCTCCTCGTCCTCTCCGTTTGATCTTGTCGAGCCGTCATCTGTCCTCGGCCTCTTTTGCTTAACAGCCTGTCGGACATGATGATGATGATGATGATGATGATGATGACCATGGTCGTCGCCGTCGTCGCCGTCGTCCCTATCACCGCTACTCACTTCGTCCCTCGAAACGGCAACACCGAGATCCAACAAGCCATCGCTGCCACCAGAAGTACCGACGGGGCTTGGTCTTGCCGGCTCCTCCCCATCTGCCCTTGTCTCTTCTCCCTTCTGCTCTGGTAGGGGGATGAGGTGCTGGATGGCGGCTTGGACCTGGGCGAGCACGCCTAGGAGGAGTAGACCCAGCTGGGCGAACTGCCTGTCGGCTGTGAGCTGGGTGAATGCTCTGGAGGTGGTCAGCAAGGATGTACAGGAGTAGTGGTTCTTGTTGGGAGCTGGGGATTCAGTGCGAGATGAGAAGATAAGAAATGAAGAGGAAAGAAAAAAAAAAGAAAAACACAAACAGCGAACTCAACCAGCCATCCACACAGCAAACAACTACCTACCTTCTCCCCTCCTCCTCCCCGCC
>JACWRQ010000127.1:43146-68146 GCA_014849955.1 Cryphonectria carpinicola | reverse complement strand
GCCCCTCGTCGATGGCATCGAGACCTTCTTCGCGGGCGCTGGCATCCCCGTCTTTGGCCCCTCCGCCGCCGCCGCCCGCATGGAAGGAAGCAAGACCTTTAGCAAGGATTTCATGCGCAGATACGGCATCCCCACCGCCGCCTACGCCAACTTTGCCGACTACGGCACCGCGGCGAGGTACCTCCAGACCCTGAACACCGACGTCGTCATCAAGGCCACCGGCCTGGCCGCCGGCAAGGGTGTCATCATCCCCCAGTCGAGGGAGGAGGCCCTGCTGGCCGTGCGCCAGATCATGCACGACAAGGCCTTCGGCTCCGCTGGCGACGAGATCGTCGTCGAGCAGCTCCTGACGGGCGACGAGCTGAGCATCCTGTCCTTCTGCGACGGCTACACCATCAAGAGCCTGCCCGCCGCCCAGGACCACAAGCGCATCTTCGACGGCGACCAGGGCCCCAACACGGGCGGCATGGGCTGCTACGCCCCGACCAACATCGCCACCCCCGCCCTGATCAAGAGGATCGAGAAGGAGATCCTGGAGCCCACCGTCGCCGGCATGAGGGCCGACCGGATGCCCTTCAAGGGTGTGCTCTTCACCGGTGTCATGGTCACCCCCGACGGGCCCAAGGTGCTCGAGTACAACGTGCGCTTCGGCGACCCGGAGACGCAGACGGTCCTGCCCCTGCTCTCGGACGAGACTGACCTGGCCGAGGTCATGATGGCCTGCGCAAAGGGCTACCTGAGCGCCGTGGACCTGCACATCCAGCCCAGGTTCAGCGCCACCGTGGTCGTGGCCGCGGGCGGCTACCCGGGCAGCTATGCCAAGGGGACCCCCATGACGGTGGGCACCCCAGCGCCCGACAGCGGCATCACCATCTTCCATGCCGGAACCCAGCTGGTAGGCGGCCAGCTCCAGACCTCGGGCGGTCGCGTGATCGCCGCCAACGCGGTCGGCGACACCCTCGAGGAGGCGGTCAGGAAGGCCTACGAGGAGGGCATCAAGCTCATCCAGTTCGACAAGATGTTCTACCGCAGGGACATTGCGCACCGTGCATTCCGGAAGCAGCCAGCCACGACAGCAGGCCTCACCTACGCCGAGGCTGGCGTCAGCATCGACGCCGGTAACGAGCTCGTCGAGATGATCAAGGCGGCCGTCAGGTCGACAGCACGCCCCGGCGCCGACGCCGAGATTGGCGGCTTCGGCGGCGAGGTAGACCTTGCAGCCGCTGGCTACCCCGGCGCGCCGATCCTGGTGGGCGCCATCGACGGCGTCGGCACGAAGCTGATCATCGCGCAGTCCATGAAGAGGCACGACACCGTGGGCATCGACCTGGTGGCCATGAACGTCAACGACCTGATCGTCCAGGGCGCCGAGCCCCTCATGTTCCTGGACTACTACTCGTGTAGTAAGCTCCGCCCGGCCGACGCCGCCGCCTTCGTGACCGGTGTCGCCGAGGGGTGCCGTCAGGCCAACTGCGCCCTGGTGGGCGGCGAGACGGCCGAGATGCCGGGCATCTACCACGATGAAGACTACGACGCTGCCGGTGCCGCCATCGGCGTCATGCGCAGGGAGGCCAGGCTGCCGCGCCTGACTGACATGCGCGAGGGCGACGTCCTGCTCGGCCTGGCGTCCAACGGCGTCCACTCCAACGGCTTCTCCCTCGTCCGGCGCATCGTGGAGCACAAGGGCCTCGAGTATACCGACGCGTGCCCCTGGGAGGGGGAGGCGGCGGTCGACGACAACGACAACAACAACAACAACAACAACAACAACAACGCCGCGGCGCCCTCCTCGGTCGGCGACGCGCTGCTGGCGCCCACGCGTATCTACGTCAGGCCCCTCCTCAAGGCCCTGGCGCTCGACCTCATCAAGGGCCTCTCGCACATCACCGGCGGCGGCCTGACCGAGAACGTGCCGCGCATGCTGCCCAAGACCCTCGCCGCCGAGATCGACGCTGCCAGCTGGACCGTGCCCGCCGTCTTCCGGTGGCTGCGGACCGCCGCCTCGGTCGAGCCCAGGGAGATGGCCCGCACCTTCAACAACGGCATCGGCATGGTCGCCGTCGTCGCCGCCGCCGATTATGACAAGGTCGCCGGCGTCCTCGAGGCGGAGGGCGAGACCGTGTACAAGATTGGGCAGCTGGTGAAGAGGGAGATCGATGGGGAGGGGTGTGTGCTCAAGAGCCTGGAGTCCTGGGCGTGAGTGAGGCAAAGAGGCGGGGGGGGGGGGGAGGAAGAGGAGAGAGGCCTTGGGAGAGGAAACTTTTAAGGGCAATGGATGAGGAGCATGCATACATGGTCTCTTGATGACCTATATAGACGGGTGATTTTCTCGATCAGTGAGCGGCCGGCTTTGTGTGTTGCTTGCTGCTGCTGTTTAGAATACAAAGCTTGCTACTGAGTTGCTATCTCTAACACTGTTCGCTTTCAACGATTCTCATCGGGGTTTTTTTTTTGGCCCTCTTGTCTGTCGCGTGCATGGCGGGGATGTGGAGATGGTCTGTTGCATATCATCAATGACATGAAATTCCAATAATCAACAACCCCCACACGCCGTCGCTACAGCTTACAGTATTCTACACACTCTATACATCTAAACCCGAAGTACATTATATATATATATATATAAATCAAAGACTCAAGGAACAACAGTCTCGATCAGGCTGGGGTCAAAATTCCAGTCAAAGTCCTTCATAAACGCATCCCAATCAATCATGGCGGTGGGATCAGGGACAACGGCCGAGGAACCACCAACACCACCACCACCGCCGCCGCCGCCACCATCACCACCAGCGCCGCCCCCGCCAGCCCCGACAAGGTCGGCGGCGCCACCACCACCACCGGGGGGCTGCGGGGTCAGCTTCTCGGAGCGGACCTGCTCCATCTGGCGCTTCCAGCGGCGGATGCAGTCGAGGGGGAGGCCCATGCCCATGCGGTGGCTGTACTGGGGTTCGCCGAGCTGGGAGATCTCTGTGGCGGGGAGGACGTTGCGGACGTTCCAGGCGCTCTCCATCATCTTGGAGCAGCGGAAGGGGAGGTCGGCCTCCTGGACGGAGCAGTGGCGGATGCAGGCGACGGCGTCGAGGACGACCGTGTCCGGGGTGGTGACGCCGCCGTCGAGCTGGCGGAGGTAGGCCTCGACGACGTCGCGCAGGGTCGGGGCGATGAGGGCCGAGATGAGGACGCAGCCCGCGGTGAGGAGGGTGCGGCAGACAAAGTGCGGCGCGTGCGAGAGGAAGCCGATCTCGGCCTGGAGCTTCAGGGCAAGCTGGACGACCGAGTGGGCGGTGGTGCAGCAGCCGAGGGCGTTGCGCTTGTAGATCTCGAGGCTGAAGTTGGGCGTGGGCACGAAATAGTATACCTGGACCTCAAGAAGGGTCGAGAGGATTGTGAAGTGGTCGACATCTTTTTTTTTTTTTAAATATTTTTATACATATTCATGTCATCTGTCAGCATTTTTTTTTTGTTTGTTCATTCAAGGCAGAGGGACCGAGAACGCGACGAGATGTGTGACCTGCCTGAGACGTCGACAGCAGACATGAGCCTCTGCACCTTTGTAAAGTCTTCTGCGAGTTGGTCCACGATATGGTGCGACACGCCCCGCTCCTCCTCGAGGGTGGCAGACATGACCCTGCTCAGCCGGTTGAGGAAGGCGGCGCTCTCGAGCAGCACGTAGAAGTAGGTTGGGACCTGGAAGGGGCTCGTGCGGACCAGGACGCTCTCGATGGTGCGGTTGAAGAACTGCCCCGTGCTCGGGGTGCCGCTGTAGGTCGAGATGCGCTGGGAAACGATGTTGTAGCCGAGCCAGGTATACACGGCCTCCTCATTCGACACGGCAAGGCGGTATACTGGGTAGAGAATCTTGGGGATATCGCCCCGGCCGGTCTGGATCCCCAGGAGGTAGCAGCTGTTCATGAGCATGGAGGTGTAGATGGGTGACGGGTCCTTCATGAAGCGGATGGTGGGCAGCGGCCACGCGCTCAGGATGAGCATCGCATTGATGGTTGCCAGCGACATTGGTGGGTCCGACCTATATAGTGGAGGACATCTTGTGAGCAGGGCCCGGAGTATTTCGGATGGCTGAGGCTTGTGGAAGAGGACGGAAATGGCTTGGTATACTTCATGAGGAACTGGGGAGAAGAGGAACTGGGCAGGAGAGATTTTTGATCCTGAAGCCAGGACAACAGCACGTTACAGAAGAGAGAAAGGGGGTATATATATGCATATACATGGGGGACAAAACACAGTTGAAATTGTTCGAGCAGAAGAAAGTAGGAACGTATTCGAAGGGAGTATATAGATATATATATACGTACACAGCATCCCAGACCTCAGACTTTATGGAGTCGACCAGAAAGTCAAAAACCCCACCGTCGTGAGACAGCCGCCGGCAGGCCGTCACCATGATGATCCAGAACAGGATGGGCCCTGAATTGTAGATGGCATCTGGCTCGCGCATGCGGACGATGGGGAGGTAAGGATGGAAGTCCTTGAAGTACTTGTCGAAGTAGACGTCGATGTCCTGGCCCGCAAAGACACGCGACTTGAGGGCGCGCGGCTGTGCGGGGCGGCAGGCGGTGCTCGCCGTGGTGGAGGGCGTCGTCATCTGGTCTCCTGGCGTGAGCGAGGGGACGGAGGCGGAGGCGGAGGAGGAGGAGGCATCAGCGACTGCCCCCCTTGGCGGCGCAGGGGCGCTGAAGGAGGCGATGCTCGAGATCGGGGTCGCGTTGCGCGAGAAGGCGACCGTAGGGTAGAGGCGTGTTCCGTCTGACGGCGGCGCAGGCGGTGGATGCGGTGGATGCTGGTGCTGCTGTTGAGGCTGGAGGAGGTGGTTGGTCGGTGGGATCGAGGGTAGAGGCATCTGATGCTGCGTCGTCGTCGTCGTCGTGGTCGTGCCTCGGGGTCCGACGGCCTGCTTGATGTTCTGGACCTCTTGGACGAGCTCCTCGAACCTGCTCCTCTTGCTGACGCGCTTGTGGGACTTGTCGACGACGCAGGGCAGGCTCAGCTTGGCACAGCGCTGGCAGGGCTGGCCGTGGACGGCGCTGGCATTGCATCGCACCTTGGAGTCGCGACACGAGACGCAGGCCGTGTTCCTCTTGATGCGCGACTGCGGCGAGGACTGCTCGGCCGCCGAGGCCAGGAGGTCCAGCGACTCCCTGCTCTCCCCGTTGTTGCTCATAGCCAACAAACAAGAAGAGAAAGAAAGAGGAGGAAAAGAGCAGAGGATTCAGCAGGCACGGCTCTGTGTATGGGATGGTAGACGGGGTCGATGTTGGATGCTGGATGCTGGATGTCGATGGCCGATGCGGAGCCGGTATACGCGATCTCGGGAGGAATTCGGCGGTTATCTTTCTAAAAGGAAAGGGACACTGACATCAAGTTTTGTTGCCGCAGGAGCCGAACTAAACTAAAAACAGGGCGACTAGGGTTAGGGTCAGATCAGCCCTAACCCTGGGCATTATCCTTTGTATACAGTTACAGTGTGTACATGATTTGCTGTGGAACCAAGTCTTCCTCCTCCTCCTCCTCTCCTCCTTCTCCCCCCCTCTCCCCTCTTCCTTTCTTCAACCTACCATCTCCTCTCGTACTCACCAACCCACAGGCCCCAGCCCAGGACATTCCCCTTGATCTTCTCAGCGATCTGCTCCCTGCTAGGCTGCGGCTTGGACGTCAACAAGTCTCTCGGCAGCGGCTCGCTCAGCGCCACAATTTGGTGGAAATCTAACAAAACACCAATGACAACACACGTACTATTAGCACGCATGACAGGTCAAGTCCCAGAAGGGGCCTCACGTGTCCCCTCAATGCAGTCGTCGGTCAGTCGGGTGCATACTCACATCGATGGGGCCCGTGGTTCATCAGCGGCCGAGGGGGTATGTACACCTTGCCCGACCTCGTCATGCCGTAGTGGAAGCCTCCCTTGAGCAGGTTCTTGCCGTCGTCAATCACCTCGATATCGGCATGATCCACCCTCGTGGTAGTGGCTGCAATGCCGGCAAAGATCCTAGAATCATGAAATCACAAACGAAGCCTATCAGTCAGTTTCTGGGGCCAGCCAGCCAGCCAGCCAGCCAGCCAGCCAGCCAGCCAGCCACATGCTCTGAGAAGAAGACCAAAAAAAAAAGAGAGAGAGAAAAGAAAAAAAAAGAACCTACGCGTGCGAGATGGGCGTGGGCAGCGGCGCATCTGGATCCTCCACGACCAGAAGCCACTCCTTCACCTTGCCCTCCAGGCCCGCCGGCGTCTTCCACTCAAGAGACGGCAGCTTGCCTGCCCCGTCAGCCGAGTCCTCCTCCTGCAGCTGGGCCGGGCGGCTGAGCGGGCCGGGACCGCGTGCCGGAGAGGTGATCTCGATGGTCGGCTCTGGACAGGCTTCGAAGGCGGGGAGGCGGTTGAAGCACTTGTCGTCGCGGCCCCTGGCGCTCGCAAACAGCCATGAGATTGTTACTTCTAGGAGTGCGAGCGACATTTTGTGTGGTTCGTCGTAATGACTGCTGCTGCTGAAAGAAAAAAAAATAGAAAAAAAAATCGGTCTGGATTCTTATTCAGGAAAGGAAACCGTGCAACAGTGTACAATTCGAGACTCGAGAGGGGCGAGCAGAAGAAGATGACCCTTCTTCTTCTTATTTATAAGTAGAGAGAACAGGAATGGTGGGATGGAGATGGTGGGTGGTCTTTGCGGTAGCGACTCGGCAACCGGCTCCGAACCGCTGGCCGACAGAACAGGCCATGAGAACAACTCAAATCTATTATTATTCGTCCAGTCGACTTGCTGCGCCAGATCCAAGAAAGATTCACTCAACAGACCAGGACAGATCCCTTAAATCCCATGACATCACAGCAATGACCCTCCAATCTCTAGATCTGCCCCTACTACTGCTACTACTATTTACTTCCCTACTCAAACCCACAAGATAGAAACACACCCCCCCCCCCCTCTTCTTCTTCCAAGAGCCTGAGGGCACCATAAAAGAGAGAGAGAGAGAGAGAGAGAGATTAACAGGCCCAAGAGACAAGAAGAGGACTGGACACACACACACACTTCTTCACAGCTCGTCATTCTCCTTCTTCTCCTTCTTCTTCTCCTCCCCCCCGCCGCCGCCCATCAGCCCGCCCAGCAACCCCGAGACGAACCCCGGCGCAGCGACACGCGCGGCTTTGGGGTACGACTTGCCCTCGACCTCGACCCTGGGCTCGCACGTACACCACTCCTCCTCGGGCACCCCCGACATGGCGCTGGGAATGTGTCTTCCGCAGCCGCGCCACGACTTCTTGGCTGTTTGTGTGTGTGTGGGACCCCCCCCCACCTCTTCCGTCAGTATCTTTTTTCTTCTTCTTTCTGTAATTACTGCTTCTTTTTTGTCTTGTATCGTGTCGAGGAAAAGGGGGGTGAGTAGAAGAGAAAAGGAGAGAGAGAGAGAGAGAGAGAGGAGAGAGGAGAGAGAAAAGTTGTCAAGTGTTGTCTGTTTCCGGCCCCGGTTCTACTCACAACAGTCTGGACAGGTCGCGCCCATACACATCTTGTCTCTTTTGTATTTTTGACTTTTCTTCTTCTTCTTTGTCTTTCTTCTTTCTGAATAACTCGTCGTGCTCTTCTTTTATTGTTGTGCCGTGTTGATTCAGATCCCCGCTCTCGATGGTCGACAGCAGCGCGACGTACCGAGTAATAATTGAGATGTGATGATGATGAAATCTAAACAACTGTTCAGAAAGAAAAAAAGAAAAGGAAAAAAGACGGTGGAGTAAGTTTTGCTTCTGTAATTTATATCATATGTTGTTGAGTCACAAAGATCAGTAGTAGAAAAGAGATCGTGTGTACATGTCAGTGGGGCAATCAAATCAAGGGGTCCCCCCCCCCTCTCGCTGACCTTTTTCCTTCTAAAGCTATTCTGTATTAATCAGTGAAGAGGGTCGGTCTCCCCGTCATCGGCCCCGCGGTTGACTCCACTGCGGACGGACGGGGGGGGGGGTCGATTCGAGGTCGGCGAAGCCCTGAGCTGCAATGGGGTGTGCTCGGCGACCAGAAAGAAAATACAGTACGACCCCGGCGACGAAGAAAACCAGGAGGACAGCAACCCGTGATTCCTCATCTGCCCATCATTAGGCAAGCTGACAAGCGCCAGGCACATGAATAAAGTTTTTTGTACATATATATATATATAACATACATTGTCACACATGGTTGGAATGCAATAAGAATCCGGAAAAATATAGGACACATACATGGCAAGCATGAAAATAAGTCATGGTCATGATTATACACTTGGCATAAAAACAAAATACAATCGCATCCAGATAGGTATCTCAGCGCTTTCTTCTTCCCCCCCCCCCCCCACCACGTTTCTTGCACCGTCGTCTCCTCTTTTCTGCCAGCCTCAGATTACAAAAGCGTTTAAAAAAAAAAAGAAGAAGCATAATTCATGTCCGTAACCTTTTTCACACCCTCTAGATATGTTCGTCAGGAAATGATCCGGTGTGGTTAGACACCACAAGGTGTCTCTAGTTCTTGTGGAGTTTGGCCTTGATCTTGTCCTTCAAGCTCTTCTTCTCCTTGGAGTCGGGCGACTCCGAGTCGGCCGGCGTGTCCTCTGACTGCTTGGAATCCGCCGTGGCCGGGTTGTGGATTCCCTTCTCCTCTAGGAGGCCTGGATAGAGACACAGTAACGTCAGCAGGGGAAGCGCGCGGGGGGGGGGGGGTTCACCATCCTTTATCTCTCCTCTTCTCTCCCCCCCCCCCCAAGATAAACAAAGTAGGGGAAGATGTCAAGAACTTACGATCGGCTTCCCGCCCAGCGCCAGGCTTCGTGGCGTCAAAGTCTCCACCGTCTGCCTGCAGGCCAGAGCTCTTGACGTATTCCTCGCCAGACCCCTTGTTCTCGCCGCTGCTTCCCAGCGACCCACCTTCCTCGCCCTCGCCCTCGCCCTTGCCCTCAGCGCCTGCAGACTCTCGGGTGCCGTCCTTGCTGGCATCACCGCCCCGCTCCTTGGCGACGTCTTCAATCGGTCGGGGGCCGGGCCCGTCCACCTTGCCTGGGTTCTCGGACGCGTCTACGCTGCCCGTGTCGTCGACATTCTTGCGCTCTTCTTCCTTCTTGGGGTCGGCTGTGGGGTTGGTGTCGGGGTCACGGACGTCGGCCTGGGCAGCCTTGAAGCCTGTGTCGCCTGTGGTGGAGGGGTGCTCTGTGGTGGGGCCTCTGCTCTGCGTGGCGGCGCTGTCGCCGGCCTGGGCGGGTTCTGTACGTAGCAAGCCTGGTGGTTAGCCTCGAGCTGTAACAGCAGGTGGTTTGAAGGCGGGGAGGGGGAGAAGGGAAGCCAACTAGAGCCTCGCAGAAATGACGTATGTGGACGCACCAATGTTGCCAGCGTCGAAGGGCTCGCCCTTTGAGGTATCTCCCAGCTTGCCAGAGACTGGCTCCTGGCCCTGTGTCTCGTTGGTGGTCGTGCCGTCAGCTGCGGCGGCTTCGGTGGTGGTGGTATTGTTGTCGCTGTTCTCGCCCCAGATGGCCTTGGAGGCAGAGGAGGCGATAGAATTAATAGTATCCATGGTGGTAGAGGGTAGTAAAAGGTGATAGAATGCTGGGTGGTGGGTCTAAGATATGGTGTAATGTGGTAGGTAGTGGTAGTAGTAGTGGTGAGTGTTGTTCGTTTCTGGAACCTGCTAATGAGAAGAGGGCAAAGGTAGATTGATGTTTGTACTTATGAAGAAAGGGGGGAGACCACAAGAAGATCAGGAGATTGGCAGGGCTGTGCTTATGTATTCAAGAAGATGGACGGGAGGAGGAAGGTATTGCGTTTCCCAGATGTTCTCAAAAGACCCCCCCGTCACAGTTCCTGTTTCTTGTTCTAACTAGTACAACCTGAAGAGGGGAGGGGGGGGGGGAGGCGAGGCGAGTGGGCCTGTAGTTGATTGGTATCTGAACCGGGCGGAGGAAGAGGGCACTTTGTTGTTGGGGGACTGTGCAACACGAGAAAGGTTCGTTCTCCTTTTTCCTTTGCTTCGTCTAGGATCAGGCGGCAGCCGTGTCTTCTTCCTGGCCCTCCCCCCCAAAGAGGAGAGGAGGAGGAGGAGGAGTGACGTCTTTGCCTGCAGGGGGTGGAATATGTCATCCCAAGAAGCAAGACAAGACGAGAGCGGCGTTAGTCCCCCTTGGCCTCGTCTTTCCAACCCCTTCTCCTGCCCGCCCATCGTCCCCCACTAGTATTGGATCGAAAGACGAAGAAGAAGAAGAAGAAGAAGCAGATCCATCATCTGGGCCGCACTGGACGCACGCAGCCGGAAGGTCATTCGTCATACTGGGTAACCTGGTCATAGTCACAGGCAGACAGGGTGTTAATTAGCATCATCAAGATCATATGTAACAGCATACAAAAGCAACCAAAGGCCTCTCTCCGCCTGTTGTAGATATCTCAATGTGAAGCCTGGTCCAGCAAGAGATCGATCCAGGCCCGAGGCTATGGATAGGTTTTCCCCCCATATCATACTAAAAGGGGGGCACCCTCTTAAGAACCACAGGTTTAACTTTACCAGCTCTCTGGACAGCTTAGTTTACGCCTGAAGGACCTGTTCTGTTCCTATCCCAACTCGCCTCACCAGACAAACCTACTACATTCAGCTTGAAGTTGGGTTGTTTCATGGTGGGGTTTGAAGTACTAACGATGACGTCGAGTGCAGCCACAAAGAACCTCCCCGCACGCGCCCTACGTCACTGGGGGTCATTCTCCCCCTAAGCAGGCGGGTGATGTAACTGCAGCTTCAGGGGCCCCTGGGAGAGAGGGCCCCCCGGGGGGGCGGTTCTAGGCCCGCCCTGTGCCAAGCCAGAGCCCCAACTCCAGCTATGTTTTACTACCATGTACCTAATCCTACAGTGGATATTTAGGGGTTACGTACGTATTCCGTCCAAACTTCACCGCGACCTGTGCAAGGCTCACGGTTACGTACTTTGAGGCTGGCCAAAAAAAATAAAAATAAAAATAAAAAATAGACGCATGATCTGGGGCTTCAAACGACGCTGCATTATTCATAAATCAGGCCCACGTATTCTCACAGTGTTGTCTTGGGCAAACTACCCCACATAGACCGTACATGGCGATGAGAACAAGCGTAGCTAAATTAAAAAGATCACCCCAAAAAAGACAAAATTGGTATCATATTGTTCGAGAACGCGATATGCCCAAAAAAAAAAAAAAAACTAAGCATATACACGCACGAGGCTTGATCTTGGGAGCCCCGCTGCGTTACGTCTGCCCTTACCTGAGACTGGACCTAAACGAGCCCAGGCTCATCCTCCTCACGCCCTCCCGGATCTCCGCCATGCCCAAGGCCCCTCTGTTCGCGCCGGCCGTCTCGTCGCCCTGGAGCTTGATCTTGACGGACCCCTTGCCCTTGCGCATGCTCCGCCGCTTCGCCGCCGCCATCGACCTCATCTCGGCGTCGAGACCCGTTTCCTCCTCCAGGACCGGCGCGTGGTAGCTCTCGTTCCTGCTGTCGCCCACCATCCGCACCACCGGCTCGCCTCCCGGCAGCTTGATCACCGACGCCTCGAGGGTCTCGGCCATGTCGAGCAGCAACACGTCCATCGGGCAGATATACGCCACCTTCTTGCGCTGGGAGAAGGCCACCACGTGCCCGCACACCCGTCCGTGGTCCCGCTCCACAATCCACGCGCCGCTGTCGCCGGGCAGGCCCAGGGGGAGCCTGGGCTGATCGCCGCTGCCTGCTGTCTTGTCGGGAACCGCAGTCGTCACCTGGTACGTATGGCTGGGCGAGACGCGGCCGTAGATCTTCACAGAGGTCAGGGCGGGCAGAACAAGACCAAACTGCAGACCGCTCGTGCGCGCCATACACTGCACGTCCAGGTTCGGGAGTGCCGTCGCCGGCAGTACGGACTTAGGGTGCATCGACCGCCCGTCTGGGTCCGTACCGGCCGGTATGGAGTTCATGCCGGGCAGGCGGTCGTCGTTGAACTCGAAGAGCGCCCAGTCGATCTCGTGGATGAGGCCGCGCTCGTCATTCCGCCGCCGGATGCCGCTGGAGGCATAGACCTCGCCGAGGCTGAAGCTGTCGAGGTGGTCTTCGTCTCGTGTCTCGGAACCAGCGTAGAAGTCCTCGTCGACGTCGTCCAGGGCCGGCTGGCTGACTATGTACCCGTCGCCGCACCCAGCCTCCACGCCAGGTATGTCCCCGGGCTGTGAGTACTCGTCCTCCTCCTCTTCTTCTTCTCCATCCACCTCCTCGTCAGACTCCGAGTACTCGCTCGTTACCGCTGATTCGGTCAGGACATCTGTGCCGGCGTCCGAGAACTCGGCCGCGTAATCCTCACTATCGCTGCTATCGCCCGAGACAGGCGACTCGCTTGGGTACTGCTGCGCGTACCAGGCGGCGAGGTCGGGCACCTGCTCCCTGGCGCCGGCCATGCTCCGCTGAATCCGCTGTGCCTCCTTTGGCGTCAGGGTGGACTGCTCTGCGTCCGGGTCGTCAAGCATGTGATGGACCGTCATGCCATACGTCTTGTCGTCAACCACGACCAGGCCCCCGAAGCTGACGGGCGGTAGGTGGCGGTCGCCAACCCAGGCTCCTATGCTGGCTCCATTCGATGGGCGCTCCTGAAAGCTTCCATTAGCGGCGGCCACTACTTCAGAGGACTCTCCCTGGGCCATGCTGCGCTTCGTACCGGTACCGTCGTTGCGCGACCGGAGCACTTGCCCTCGGCACACCTTCAGCGCGAAGCCCGCCGGGGCCTCGAACAGGGCGCCCAGTTTCCGTTTCAGGATCGCCCTGACCTTGGACACAGAAGTGCACACGACCAGGACAGTCGCTCTTGTCTCCTTGGCCGACTCCCCGATAGATTCAAGAGAGATCTCGACCGACTCGGGATGCTTGCGGTAGAAGTGACGCAGCGCCTGGTTGATCTGTGGCATGAGCACATCATTCCAGTGCTCGACAGCTTCGGGAGGCAGTGCCGTCTGCGGGTAAAGCCGAGACTTGTTCGGCCGTCTGGCCCTCGGCTCTGGAGCTTGAGGGGCTGCTGCCGCTGCCGCTGCCGCTGCCGCTGCCGCTGCTGCTGCTGCTGCTGCTTCTTGAGCTGTCAGATCGTTGACCTGGTCCCGCATATGGGCGAACATACCTCTTGGTGGTTCGACCTGGGGTGAGATGGAGAAGCCTGCCTCGCGTGCCTTGGCGTCTCTCGAGGAGCTCGCCACGACAGAGGTCTCGGGCTTCTCACCCTGTCGTGTCGGCGCCTGGATGCCCAGGTCACTGCTGAGACGGCCCTCCAGCCCACCAACGCTGTCGATGATGGCGCAGGCCTCGAGGAAGCGACTGGCCTTGGCCTGGACCTGCGTCATGACCTGGCTGCTCTCGGTCCCTGCTCGGAGCTCGTCGTCCACCGCAGCATAACATGTCTGCACGGCCTTCATGTAGAGTGTACCGCACCTGGTCGCGAGCTGCTCCAGGACCGACTCCGGGATGGATGTGGTCGACGGCGTCGCAACCAAGTTCTCGAGGGGGGTCCACAGACCGATGGAGAGCAGCAGCATGGCCAGGGAGTAGAGGTCAAATGCCTTGGAGTCAACGTTGGACAGAAGGGATTTCTCGCCCGTCGTCTTGGGATCGAGGGGGTGGCGGTAGAGCGAGGGCGAAGGTGCGGAGCTCTCCTGGAAGCTGTCGGAGAAGAGGTCGAAAGACGAGACCAGAGGGCGCCGCACATCGACCTCTCCCGAGCCCAGGCCTGGCTCGATGCCGACGGCCTTGCAGAAGGACACATTGGAGTTGACCAGATTGCCGTGTGTGATGCCTCGCGCGTGCATATCGAACACGGTGTTGGCCAGGTTGAAGGCGAGACGGAATTTTGCCTCCAGGGGCGGCTCAGAGTCTGGTCTGGCGAGGAGGTCCGAGAGTGAGCAGAGAGTGTTGAGTGTGTTGTGGGTGATGGACTCGAAAGAGACTGGGTTGAATGATGGAGGGAAGTGGTAGACCAGCCCAAGCCTCGCATTTTTCATGTCCTCAAAGTAGCCCAGCAGCTGAGGTATGCCAGTCCAGGAGCCTGGCGAGCGCTGTGGCTCCGTCTGCAGCCCTGCAGACAGCTTCTCAAAGCGGGACATGTCGGGCATGATGTCCACCTGTGCAAACATGGGATCGAACTCGGCATACTCCAGCAGGAGGGCAGTGTATGGCCTTCCGTTGTTCCTTGTCAGGTCAGAGTAGGCCTGTGTGCTCATGAAGACGATGTCTCTCGACGGAGTCTCGGTGGTGAACTCAGACATGGGTATCGGCTGCCTCTCGTTCAGGCTGGTCAGGGTCTGGGGTTCAATCTTTTGTGGTGTCTGCATCCTGGTGGACTCAAAGGCACGCATGTCATCGCTGGAACTGCCCTTGACCCTGGCCTGGGCAGACAAGGCTGTGCTTGAGCGTGTCCTCGACAGGTCATAGAGCGTGTCGATACAGGTGGTCAGGTCTCTGACCAGCTCTTGGAACTTGGCCTTGTCCCACGGCACAATGGGAATCTTCTTGTCCCCCATGGGCCTCGGCGTCTCGCCGGCCTGGCGCCTGGAACTTGCCCACAGCGGTTCCGCCTCGGCCAGGATGTCCTTGATGTTCGACATGATGCTCCCGACAACCTCGCTGACACCTGCTTTCGAGAGGGCGTCATCGATAATGTCCGCGTTTCCAGGGTCGGACCAGCCCAGGCCCCAGGTGACGAGCCGGTCATTCTGGATCTTGAGCTTGCGGTGCAGTGACTTGATGTCTGGGTCCTCGGCGCTCTGGATGGGCTGCTTGACAAAGTCTGAGGACTTCTTGGTGTCGGTGTAGAGCCGGCTCAGGCGTCGCTGGACAGGCAGCTGGAAGCCGCCCTGCGGCAAGCCGTATGACTCCATGGTGTGTCGTCGCGGGGGTTGAGAGACTCGATCACAACAGGGCCGTCAATGGCAAAGATGGTGACGATGTGTGTGTGTGAGAGAGAGAGAGAGAGAGAGATTCAGACCAGCCGGTGATTTATGAAGTTTGCCATTCAAAACATTGTTGGTCTCGTCGACTGTGTGGCCAAGCAGATGATGCAGTGATATCAGTCAGATGGCTTCAGCTACTTGGGGACGAGCTGTGGGTCCGGTTCGTCTAGAGTGAAGAAGAGCCCGTATTGATTAAAGAGCGGAGGGACACGACACGAAACGAAGGAAGAGGGAAGAGGGGGGCGGAGAGAAGAGAAAAGATGGTGTGCGAGAGAGAGAGAGAGAGAGAGAGAGAGAGAGAGAGAGTGTGTGTGTGTGTGTATTGAAGCTCAGCATCACGATGCAGCTGAGGACGCAGTTCAAGAACGGTTGCCAGCCTGGTGATATTCGATGGGGGCAGCCGAGACTCCGTACCAGGTACGCATGTCCCCAAGGTTGTCGAGATTCCCAACAAGACCAGGCACTGTGTAGGGCCTAGAAGAGGGAGATGTCGTGTCGTGGAACGCCGATGAATACCGGTAATGCAGCTGAGATAGCGCTAGACCCGCCAGCATGTCCATCAAAGATTGGGGAGGAAAAGAAAAAAAAACTGCGCCAATTGCGTTTGCGCCGTTCAAGAGCATCGAAATGTTGCTGCCTGAAGTCGCTTTTTCTAGGCAGCCGAATAAAGGTCCCCCCCCCTCCGCCCCTTCCCGTTCTGGTGTTACGCTGTGTCCGCCGTTGTCTGACCTCCTAAACTGGCGGCTCCAGCCGAGGGCCCAATCAAGGCATGTCAAGAGCCAGTCACGTGCTTCTTCTGTGCTGATGTAATGCAGCAGGGGGCCCCTGTCGTTCTCACCAGAGCCTGGTACCAACGTCTAACAGCAAGAACAATGGCACCAAAACGAGGCTAGGTGCAGAAGATGATGCTACGAGGGGGCCATGAGCACCCCCAACTAATTACGATGAATTTCATAGAAACCAATAGTGTTCTGGTCAACAAAAATGATGTACAAACTTGCTGTGGGCAGAGGTCCTCCCCCTCCCCCCCAAGGGTATCATCTGGACTCTCATATCGACCCATAATATTACTTCAAACTGCGCGCAACTTCAGGTTGCCCATGCCTATATTTTTTCTTTTCTTTTTTTCAGCAAACGCATCTTCTATTTCCCTTACATTCACGCTTTTAGGTTTCGGGACTTTCTCTTTCAATCTTCTGTTTTTTACGACACAACCGATACAAACCTTGATCCTCACCAGACGGTCGTGTACTGTTTGTTCCCTTTTTGCCATGCCAAGGAGCAGTTGGTAGATATTGCTAGGCGGAAGCCAAGGTCTAGATTTTGCTCCGAGTCCTGAGAGCCTCCAATAGACTGCACGCGCCCAATGAAAAAGGTACATAAAAGATCAACCCAGATGTTACAGTCTGGGCGCCGCCCGTCAGCCACTTACTCACTGCACTACCCATTTTGGGACTCGAGATTCAATAGGTATCCATAATATGGCTCCTCCATCCCCTGGAAAGCCTCGTGGGCGAGCACAGGTCTAAAAGACACACGAAGCAGAGTACCAGCGGCACGTACTGAACCCCAAGACACCTCATTGGCATGGCTGTTCCCGCTATCGTTCCCGCTCCCTACAGCTGCAGCCCTTGGTCCTGGGCACAGTACACTTATTACACGGTCGGTCCCTTGCCCCACGGGTCCTCGCGAATGCACGTGTAATTTTCGAGAAATATGGTTGCCTAAACAAGAACGCCCCGCCGAATGGTATGGGCACCACCTCTCTAGCCGAAACTACCAAGGCAAGGAAAAAGGAACAAAGGAAAGAGAAAACCCCCCCCCCCTCTCTCCCCGAGGAAAAGAAGAAAAGAAGAAGAAGGAGAGAGCTCCAGGGATCATGATCTGTCGGATGCCTTACACTCGAAACAAGCCACTGGTGGTCCCAGCAGATACGTGCGTAGCTATTGAGCTTCATGTGTCTTGACACACTCAGATGAGGAATCCTGCGCTTTTCTTGTCAGTGTGAGAGTGAGAGTGAGAGTGTGAGAGAGTGAGAGAGAAAAAGGGATGGATCCTAGCAAAGCGTGGAACCGAATTCCGACTAAGACTGGTGGCGCCAGGCAACAGATAAATGTCCATGTCCATTGACTTTGACAATCATCCCTTTCTCACTTGCTCAAATCCCGACCTCTTTGCTCGAGCGGTGCAGTCTGACAAGGTAAGTAATCACGGGCTCTTCCCCCGCTTCCTCACCCCCCCCCCCAAAAAAAAAAGGTTTCTGGTCGACTCTTATCCCCCATCTAGGCTATCTCGGGGCTGGGTTTTGAGCATCATGATTTGAGGCTCGCCAGGCAACAGTGAATGCGCTGGCTGCAGCGTTTCGATCTGACAGAAGAAATGACTGCCTCTGGTCAGGAGGAGTATAGCATCCAATAACTACTTCCTAACGTGATTACATTGACGGCTTTGTCCGATAGATCTCCTCGTGCCGGATCTCAGGCCCCCCTCCCCCCAATGTCAATATATACATAACAGCATATCGCTGACAATACATTGTTGATTATGAGCCACATGATTCAATGTTAGTGTTTTCATTTCTCAATCAGCTGGGGCCTGAGGTGGCTACCTGCGCTGTCCCCTTCACTGTTGCTTTAGAGAGTTGGTGCAAGAGAATGCGAGGCGGGGATTATTTGATCAGCACGTTCGCCAGGCAGATAAGTGACCACCTGAGGTACGAGTGTGTGATGGGCTGCATGCCTACGACCGGAATTTACCCACACTCTCCCGCGATGACACCCTCCCTCGACTATGGCGACCCGTTGTGGTGGATACGTTGGATTATTGTATGGGTTTGTAGACAAGGCGGCGGCGGGCTGAAGGTCCAAATCCAGGTGTAGTAATTTATCTGAG
Source organism: Cryphonectria carpinicola (assembly GCA_014849955.1). Taxonomy (NCBI): domain Eukaryota; kingdom Fungi; phylum Ascomycota; class Sordariomycetes; order Diaporthales; family Cryphonectriaceae; genus Cryphonectria; species Cryphonectria carpinicola. The sequence goes on along the minus strand of JACWRQ010000127.1, from coordinate 50,308 downwards.
GTGGTGTTAACTACAACCTTTTCCACGTCTCAATGTGTTGACATGATCTATAGTCCAACTGATTGAGACTCAACTGGACCTGGTATTATTAACCAGCATCCGGCACAATCCACACTCAGTTCGCTTGGCTACCTAAGTGAGTCCTTAAGTAAGCACCTAGGTAAGTAGGCAGATGAGTTAAACAACCTTGTAAGTCCGTGCTTTGAAGCCTCCGGGTATCACTGTCTGGGGAGGGCCTCGGTATTGGTATCGGTTTCGGTTGGGACGAGAGAAATGCAAAGCCACGTCAATACCACATGTCATATTTCGATAGGTGGGGAATTCCCCTAGTACATAATACTTGTCGTTGGATGAACACCTTGTCGGTTTAGATTCAGGCAGCCAGATCAAAGTTTGGGCTTCTACGGTGCGCGCTCGCCCCCGTTTCGTTGTAGGCGTGTGATTACAGACAGCTACACGATCCATGGATCCTTGCAAGCTCGAAACCCTCCAGGCGTTGCTCTGTACATAGTCGCTGTAACATGTTGGGGTAGAAGAAATGATTTGATGCATTTTTCGTCTTCCTGGTCTGTACCGGCGCGTCTATAGCTGGAGGCTAATACCTCTACACCTTCAAGTCTCTGGAATCACTGAAACAGACGCTGCACGGTCATGAGGATGCCTACCTGTGAAAACTAACAGAACAATAGAAAAAATCAGGCCATGTGTCAAGGCAGACTGTAGTCATGGGTGTAATTGAATGCGGATATACCTGGTATGTTTCTTCTCTTCAGTCTGAATCACCTAGCCTTTTCTGCTAGTTTGACCAAGTCCATCAGTAATAGTACGACTGTCTACACCCACATAAATAGAATGTTGTATCATTATAGAGGGAAACGTAGTACATTACGAGCCCGAGTCACGTTATCCCGTTTCATGTTGTGAAATTGGGCTTTTCATTATAGTCGGGCGCTTCACAACTCCCTCACCACGGAGTTGCACGGCCAAGAGAGCGCACCTCTGTGGCATACTGGAGGCGAACGACAGTCCTCTTGGTGCCCTGTTCTCTGTCCACATGTAATTTTGTCATGGGATATCCAGGCCCAAACTCATCAGATTAAAGATATTTCTAGCTCCACACCACAAACCTGATCCCGGCCTTGTAATTATATATCACAATGTCATTGATAGTATGCATATCTTGGAGGCACGCTGGTTGATAGTTTGATTAATAGCAGAGTATACTAGGCACATTATGGAATGTCTTGCACGTGGGAAATTTATCGAGTTTTCATTTCATCATCGATTTGTAAATACACAGCCCTTTTTAAGTAGGTCATGCACCAACAGAGTTTGTTCAATTGACCAAGCCTCAATTTTGCCTTCAACTTCATTGTCGAGTATCGTAAATGTATTTCCATGCCAGCCACCAACGCCTGCTTCCCAAGACAAGAGAGTGGAAGAAAGGAAAGAAAAGAAGTGAGAAGCCCCCCTTTTTTGAACTACAGCATAAGAGCAGACCCGAGCAGACCGGCCGCAAGCACAGCCACCATGCTGCCAAACAGGCCGTTCACAGCCGGCGCGAGACCCGGGGCGACAGAGGCACTGCTGCTGGCACTGCTGCTGCTGGAGGAGGACGTCACGGCGGTGGTGGTGCCGTTGGTCTGGGACTCGTCGGCGCTGACGAGGGCAGTCAGGCTGGAGTCGGAGCTAAAGGCGGCCGTCACGCCGGAGGCGTTCTTGCAGGTCGTTGTTGAGTAGTTGCCGGAGCCCGACACGAAGTTGACAGCTGCGCACTGTATTATCGACAGACATTAGCACCGAAAAAGAAAAAAAGAAACAAAAATAATATTCTTCTGATCAAGGGGAGTTTTGGAAAACTGTTCAGTGAGGACGTGAGGGGGGGACTTTTCTCACCTGGTACAAGAGCCCGTCGGGCCCGTCACACACGACACCCAGGACGCCGGTCGAGCCCGCGAGGCTGGCTGGTGCGGCCACCGCCTGCTGACAGTAGTCGCCCTCACCGGTCTGGGTGAAGATGGGGTAGATCTGGGTCCAGTTGGAGCTGCCGGTCTGGTCGGTGGTGGCGCGGAACAGCCAGCTGGCCTCGGGGTGTCCCAGGAACAGCTCGATGGCCTCGCCGTCGACGTGGAAGTCGGTCACGTTGTCCTTTGAGAAGTCGAGGGTGACGCCGCCACAGGGGGAGGTGCCTTCTGTGTCCTCGTCAAAGGGTCCCACTGAGACTGGGGCGTCGAGAGTGAAATGGGCGGCCGCCAGGGCGGGCAGCAGCAGGAGGAGGGTGAGGCGCGCCATAGTTTGTTTTTTTATTATTAAGTTTTGCTTAAGCAGTTATTGAGAAAGTTTGATACTCGATGCGGTTTCTGGAGGGATGACGAGGCTTAAGGGATAAGGGGAGGATCAGTCTTGTGAGTTTGGAGGAGAGAGTTGAGAGGGAGGATAGATGAGGTTCAGGGTGGATGGTGTGAGGTCTAAAAGAGCTTTGGAAAGCTTCGAGACGAGGCCCTATCAAGCAGGGGTCCGGTCCAGGCTCTTGATCTAGAGGTCCTTGGTGGAAACGCCAACGGAGGTGCAGGGCAGACAGGTTGAGCACATAAACCAGGGTGCGAATGTTGTTTTGACCAGGGCAGAGGTGGACTTTTCTCGGTGCATCATCTCAGAAAGGGAAAGGTTGGTAGGAGGGAGGATAGCCATAATACAAGCTCAAATCAATGGGACGAAACAAAGAAGAGTACATTGTACATCAAGCGTTACTCCCCCACTCGGGAGGAGGGCATGCTCGATACATCATCCAGCCCTCAGCCACCCATGAGCAAGAATTGAGCCAGAGGACGGAGGTGTCTACTAGGACGTTTCACAGATGCCTTTTTGGCAACTTCTTGCCAGTGTAGATAGCACCATCTCAAACTTGCTCACGCCAGACAATTTCGAGACGTTGGCGGTCAATAGTTCCAAGGCACGCGAGGTTGCTGTAGTACCGACTGGATGGAACTACCAGAGTTCCTCCTCCATGTCGAGGTGGCAATCAAGCAAGGAAGACTTTCTCTATGCTTTGGGCAAAGCACACCTTCATCTAATGGGTGTTTGACAGTGTTTTGGAAACAGTCTCTCAACCCCGCAGTATAACCTCAGAGTTGGCCCGATCGACTGAACGACATGGTGTGTAGATCCGACTTGAATGCGACGAGCACTCGTCTTTTCTCGTCTACCTGGCTGAGGCTCAATATCGTCTGTTATTCAGCCGTAAGACGTTAAGTGGGATGATAACGTGATCACCATGCACCACCTCCTTGAGACATACGCACGCACATAAGAGTGGATGAGGTGAGGTTGATGAGGCTGGCAGGGGACTTCTCCAGACTTCCAGGCGGCCCCCTCGAGTGCGACCGCGGGGCCCTTGTCAAAACCCTAGCTTACTAGTGGCAGGATACTTGCTCAGTCTAAGCTGATCCTAGTTAAGGTTAACGCCTTGTCTGGTGGGTATTTTGGCGCCACAGTTGTGCGCGAGCAGGGATTGGACCTCGACCCTTTGAGCATGTTTCTGCAACACCATCAACTTTGGGAAGGCGTATACGGTGTATAAAAGAGATCGAGAGAGAAAGAGAAAAGAGAGACAAGAAAAAAAAAAAAGAAAAGAAAGAAAGGATACACGAGCTGGTGATGGAGCAAATTCAAGACGGGAGGCGGGGTGCATTGAGGCAAGGCGAGGCGGCTCGATACTCAAATCTCTCGCATATCTCGTGGAGGAGAAGAAGAAGCACATCAAATGGTGTTGGCTTGACCTTGTTGGTTTCCGAGCAGGCAACATGAAGGGAAAGCCTGCAGCTCATCCAACAAACTATTCTCACCAAGTTCTTACTTAGTATAAAGTATATACTGCCGTATGTATTATATAGTACTACACCATGTAGCGCACAGAAAGTGGAGTCTCCTCACTCGATTGTTCGAGACCGCCACTCACGATCTCCGTTGCCCTAGTACCGTCACGGGAAACCTACCGCTCGTCTGACGCCGGCGCGCAGTCAGAAAGACCCTGAGAGCCTTGGATTGGATGAGCAAGTTTCCGTTCCTCCCTCCTCGCCTCGGCTTGGATCGTTGAGGTTGGGAACCTTGGGCTGAGGAATCTTGGGGGGGGGGGGGGGGTTTCGGTGGTGGGTGCACCCATACCGGGCCTTTTTGCTCAACCACACCAATTTAGGACCAAGTATCGCTTTCACCTTTTGTGTTGTGGACCCAGTCCATGGGTTGGTTCCTTGATATACTATCTGGCCGCTGGGATGATCGGGATTTCAAATCTGTCTTGCGTAGTCGACCGGCACCTCACTGGCCCAGACGTCTCAGACTCTCTCCTCCTTGGGGGAGGTTGTTTTGGCATCCTATCCTGTCCGACTAGCCTCAGACAACAACTTGCTCTCTGGGCATCGAGGTCACTGACTGACTGACTGACTGGCCGACCAACTCCTTGGCTGTCCGAGGGAATTCTCGAGGTCTAATTGTCGACCCTCTCCCGGCCTTCTCAGAAAAGACAAAGGGCCTATATGTTCGTACATCAACAGTTTTACTTAGGTCTTAAGTATCCTCTCCACGGCTGCAGGAGAAATTGTCTTGGCAGGTACCGACACCACAACGCAGCTCACACAGGTGGTCGTGCCTTATTTGGATACGCCAAGGTCTAAGCATCACGAGCCCACCCCGCCCCCCCCCCCCCAAGAGAACCTCTCTTTCACCAAAGGCAGGACAAGATGGACATGTCAAGCATGAGCACGGGCACAAGCCTGTTCCAGGTCGAGAACATGGGCCTGGCGCGCACATACTGGTACCTCATCGTCGGCGTGATAGGTCTCCTCATGGTAGTGCGCGCTGCCAACTACCTCCAGAGGAGGATAAGGTTCGTCATCATCCGTGTGGTCCCTGGTCCGTTCTGTACTTGTGTCCTTACTCACACCAAACTCTGTAGGTTACGGAGATGTGCAGCCTCGCCCACCTCGTCCCCCACAATACCACACGGTCCCATATCACAAGCCTGGGAGACAGCGACCGCAATAGGCCGCGAGGCCAGCTACCCCCAGCTATACGTGCCCGCCCGCCTCGTCTCCTGGCTGACGCCCCCGCCGACGGGCCGCCTGCTCGTCCTGCTCGTCTACTGGGCCGTCGTCATCTACATGGCCACCGCAGGCGCCATCGTCAAGGACGCCTACTTCTGGGAGCGCATCGGCTTCCGCAATGCCTGGGTGACCGTCGCGCAGGTGCCCTTCCTCTACCTGCTGGCGTCCAAGAGCAGCGTCATCGGGATGCTCGTCGGGAGCAGCTACGAGCGCCTGAACTGGCTGCACCGCTGGGTCGCGCGCACCATGTTCATCACGGCGACGGTGCACGGCTGGCACTTTTGGTCCGAGTGGAAGCGCGCCGACATCATCAACGAGGAGATGGCCATGATGCCCATGGTCAAGTATGGGCTGGGCGCGTGGGGCCTGCTGCTGTGGGCCAACATCTCCACGCTGGCACCCTTGCGGCACATGTGGTACGAGTTCTTCGTCGCCCAGCACATGTTGACGTGGATCCTGTTTCTGTACATCGTCTACACCCACGTACCTTCGTATGCGCAGTACAACGTCTGGTTTGCCGTCGCGGCCCTGTGCTCCGACCGCTTCTACCGGACGGTGCTGCTCGTCTGGCAGAACGTCAGGTTCAGGCCGAAGCGCTCGGGCTGCAAGGGCGGGCAGAGGATCGGGCACCAGGCACAGATCCGGGCCGTGGGCGAAGACATCGCCGTCGTCACCATCAGGGATGTCCACTTCTCCTGGAGAGCAGGACAGCACCTGTACCTGTGGATGCCCAAGATTGGTCTATCAGACCACCACCCTTACACCATCGCCTGCGCGCACGCCCTGCCCGAGACGTGTGTCTGCAGCAGCATCCAGCTCGTCGTGAGAAAACACAAGGGCTTCTCGCGGCGGCTCTACGACTACGCCAAGAAGATGCAGACAGCCGGCAAGAAGGAGACGGTGACAGCCTTGGTCAGCGGGCCCTATGGTCTCCCGCCGCGATGGGACATCTACGACACGCTTGTCCTCATCTCGGCATCCACAGGAGCCAGCTTCACCCTGCCGATCCTGGAGGGCGTGCTCATGTCCAGGGGTAATAAGCCCCTGTGCACGCGGCGCATCGACTTCCTGCTCGCCGCCAAGAAGGGCGACGAGATCGACTACTACGTCCAGCGGCTGCACGAGATGATCGACAGGGCAGCGGACGTCGGCATCGAGCTAAAGGTCCACATCGCCGTGACACAGAGCCCACCGCCACCTCTGCTTGTCAAGAGACCAGCCACCGGCGAGAAGGCCTCGGGCGTCTCTTCCTCCACGGCCAGTGCCTCCCCGCCCTCCTCCAACCGGGCCAGCCTGAACAAGGCCGACTCCGCCGCCGCCGCCGTGGTGGACATTGAGAAACAGGGCGGCGCGCTGGCCGGCGGCGGGAGGCGTGGGAGCTCCGCGAGCAACGACTCGCACGTCCACCACCTGAGCTCCAGGCCGAACATTGAGGCACTCATCAGGGACCCCGTGGAGGCGGCTGAGGGCGAGACGTCTGTTGTTGTCTGCGGCGGCAAGTCGCTGGTCGCGAGGGCGAGGAACTGTGTCGCCAAGCTGAGCGATGAGCGGGCGGTGCACAAGGGGACTGGCGCCCAAGGAATCCATCTGCATGTTGAGGAGTACTGTTTTTAGAGCATATACATTCGTATTATTTTATGACGAGCACGCGATGAAATGAACAAGAAAAAATGATGTGACTATATATTATCATGTATAGAGACCAGTTGCGTCTTGCTTCCCATTTCACGTTCCCCTTCCCCCCACCCCTATGCACTGCTGTTTCCAGGACGAACAAAAGTGGAAAAAAAGATCATCAAGAGGGAACTGGTATAATGTGACAGATGAAATTCATTGGATGATTGATTAATATACGCAATATTCTTGGCCTGAAAGAGAGGGGGGTGGGGGGACACTGGGGGGACACTGTACTTATCGATAAGCACTGGGCAGTTAGGCTTGGGGGGGGGCGGGTGGTTCAAGGCTTGGAGGTCGGAAGGTGGGGGGGGGGGGGCTGTTGGGGCGCCGAAAAAAAACACACATCGACAACCAACACCAACACAACCAACAACCCACCCCGC
>JACWRQ010000127.1:0-43136 GCA_014849955.1 Cryphonectria carpinicola | reverse complement strand
AATAAAGCGGAAGAGACAACAGAAGAAAATGAGGAGGGTGAGACAAGCAAAAGGTATACCAAAAGAAACAAAAGTGTGGAGAGGGTGTTATTGGGGAAAAAAAAAAAAAAAAAAAAGGTTTAGCAATTGAGTCACAAGCAAGAAGACAGTAGGGCATTTGCATCCGAGCATATTAGGAAGGGAGAGAGGACATGCATGTTTTCCGTTCTCTTACCAGACGCTCACTTTCTTCCTTCTCATCGACTCAAAACTCCCAACTACTTGCTGCGTTCAGCACAAAGGCGGCTGCTGCAGCAGCACAACGGCGACCACAGTTCACGAACCCCTCCTCTAACAAGAGTAACCCCCCCACCTTGACTCTCATCAACTCGAATCTCACCACCTCCACTGCCCTCCTTCGAGCGTTGGCCCCACGACCGACGATCGCGGCTTGTCGCCTTCATACCTCTTCTTCTCCTGGCGCATCATCCTTCTACCAGGCGATCGTCATGGCGGCTCCTCCGACTGGCATCGAGCAGCTGGTGAAGCTCACCTCCGACCTGTCCTTCGACCAGATCCGCGACAAGTTCCCTGGGTGCTACCCTGAGACAAACCCCGTCGCTGTCTACAGGCTGCACCTGACAAATATCCTTGAGAAGATCACGGGCGTGGATCCCAAGATCATCTACCCTGCGATACAATGGACGCAAGGTCTGGACAAGGGCGACGTCGTGGTCGCTGTGCCCGCCCTCAGGGTAAAGGGCAAGAAGCCTGACGAGCTGGCCAAGGAGTGGGCAGAGAAGGTATGGTTTTTTCTTCTTCTTTTCTTCTTTTCTTCTTTTGGGCGTCTGCAGATATGTGCAGGGCAGGAGATCAATCAATTGTGTTGACCGGCTGTTGTTTCGCCTGCAGTTTCCCGATGACGACCCTCTCATCAACAAGCCCGTGGTGACGGCCGTCCACCTGTCCTTCTTCTTCAAGACCGCGACCCTCACAGAGGCTGTCATCCCGTTGATCCGATCGCTGGGTAAGAGCTACGGCAGCAACCCTGCGGTGGGCCTCAAGGACCCCAAGAACCCCGACGGAGACCGCAAGCGTATAATCGTCGAGTTCTCCTCCCCCAACATCGCCAAGCCCTTCCACGCCGGTCACCTGCGGAGTACGATCATCGGTGGCTTCATCTCGAATCTGTACGAGCTGGCAGGCTGGGACGTCGTGCGGATCAACTACCTGGGTGACTGGGGCAAGCAGTATGGTCTGCTGGCGTTGGGCTTTGAGCGGTACGGCGACGAGGAGGCCCTGAACAAGGATCCCATCAACCACCTCTTCAACCTGTACGTTCGCATCAACAGCGAGATCAAGGAGGAGGAGGAGAAGATCAAGGCGCTCAAGGCGGAGGGCAAGGAGGCAGAGGCGGCGCAGCTGACGGAAGGCGGCCTGGACGAGCAGGCTCGGAAATACTTCAAGAAGATGGTGGACGGCGATGAGGCGGCCCTGGCACAGTGGCGCCGGTTCCGTGATCTGTCTATCGTTCGGTATCAACAGACCTACGCGCGACTGAACATCCACTTTGACAGCTACTCGGGCGAGAGTCAGGTGCCCGAGTCAGCGATGGAGGCAGCCGCGAAGCAGATGGAGGAGAAGGGCATATCGACAGAGTCAGACGGCGCCCGTGTCGTGGACTTTGCGTCGCTCATCCCGGGCAAGGAGGGCAAGCGGCTCGAGCGGCCCATCATCCGCAAGAAGGACGGCACCGCGCTGTACCTGACGCGGGACATCAGCGAGCTCCTGGGCCGGCACGAGAAGTACAACTTCGACCAGATGATCTACGTCGTCGCGTCGCAGCAGGACCTGCACCTGAAGCAGCTCTTTAAGATCGTGGAGCTCATGGGCCACAAGGAGATCGCGGACAAGTGCCAGCACATCAACTTCGGTATGGTGCTCGGGATGAGCACGCGGAAGGGCACGGTCAAGTTCCTGGACGATATCCTGCGGGATGTGGGCGACAAGATGCACGAGGTCATGCGCAAGAACGAGGACAAGTATTCGCAGGTCGAGAACCCAGAAGCCACGGCCGATACCCTTGGTATCAGCAGTGTGATGATCCAGGACATGACTGGCAAGAGGTACGCACGCACACAAACCCAAGCACCCGACAATGCATTCGGGCGACTCCTCCCCCCCCCCCCTCTCTTTTAGAAGAAGAGGAGGAGTTCTCAGCTGACGCTTGATGACAGGATTAACAACTACACCTTCAACATGGATGCAATGACCTCGTTCGAAGGCGACACTGGCCCCTACCTCGAGTATGCGCACGCGCGTGTGTGCTCCATCGAGCGCCGGGCAGCAATTCCTCCCGAGGAAGTGGCCAAGGCAGACCTCTCGCTGCTGAAGGAGCCACACGCCGTGAACCTCGTCCGGGTGCTCAGCCAGTGGCCCGACGTGGTGCAGAACACGCTCAAGACGTTGGAGCCCACCACCGTGGTGGTGTACCTGTTCAAGCTGACGCACGTGCTCAGCTCGTCGTACGACCAGCTGCGCATCGTGGGTGCCGAGGAGGAGACCAAGAAGGCCCGTATGGCACTGTACGATGCGGCCCGTATAGTAATTGGAAACGGAATGCGTCTGCTGGGATTGACGCCTGTGGAGCGGATGTGAGCGTCCTGGACGAGATTCCTTTTCTCAACAAAAAAAAAAAAAAAGTGAAAGCGAGGGGCGAGAAGGGCACGGGGGTGATTTTTTTTTTGTTTTTGAAAACCCCCCCACCCCCCCCCAAAAAAACTCCATGGCTGTTTCTTGGCTGAATTTTTTGTTTCCTGCGGTAGACAGCAGTAAACAGAAATCTATTTTCAGCCTGTTCATCATTGTCGTACCATCAGCCAAGGGTGCTCGAGTTGCGCTTCGTCTCTCGTCCTTTGTCAGAACATTCAAGATGAAGTTGATGTTACCTGTCTATAACAAGAGGGTTCCAAGGAGGGATGAGCCACATGCCCTGCTCCCAAAGATGAGACGAGTCCGTCCCTTAAAAGTAGCTCCAGAGCCCCCGGTATATGTTTTCGAGCGTGTCCAACCAGAGGAATCACCACATGCCTATCTCGTGACTGTACAGAGCATGAACAAGTTATACTCCTAGTGCTGGCTACACTCGTGCTTTCTGCGTACAGGCTTGGATCACGAGGTGTCACCGTCGACCGTTGTTCATATGGAGAGAGAAAAGGAGGCATCGTAGCCTCCCACGTTCTTAGGTAAGGGTACTGCTATCTATTCCCCTTGTCTATACTGAGGACAGCCATCTACATCGCCGTCTGATAATGGAGTGCTGTATAGTGAACTATGAAGGTAGGACCTCGTCTCCGCCCTCCGCCAGAGCGCTCTCCCACACCTTCCCAATATGGTTCTGATAGATCCAGCTCATATCCTTCTCCTCTCTGATGACCTTCACCTTGACTCTCTCCTCCTCCGTCAGGCCGCCGGTGCCGACCTCCAGCTCCGCCAGCTTTGCAGCCCTCCTCGCGCCCTCCGCACCAAGGTACTCGTACATGCGGCGATAATACGGCACGCGGATCCGATCAAAGAGCGGCAGGGCCTTGGCCGTGTCGTTGCCAAAGTGCTGCAGTGCTTGTGCGAGCACCCAGCCGTCCTCCATGGCAAAGCCGGCGCCGGACCCGAACGCTCCCGAGAGCGCGTGCGACGAGTCGCCGACGAGGATGACCTTGTTGTTCCATGCCGTGAGCTGCGCAAGCTCCGGCCCTGCGAACGCCGCAAACTCTCGCCAGGCGCCGTCGGGGATTCTCTTCAGAGCTGTCTGGATCTGAGGGAGATATTCCTGGAAAACATCACACAAACACACACACCCCCCCCCACACACACATGGGGTACACAACTGCATGTCAGCGAAAACCCCTGCTCCCTTCTGTTTTCTCGTCCCGTCTGGCTCTGGGAGAGGGGAAAAAGGCACTGCTTACCTTGAAGTGCGACTCGACATGCTCATTCGTGACCGGCACGCCCCATACGACCTTGCTCGCGCTGTGCACCTCAGGGTCCTGATACTCCCTGGACGCGATCTCGCCCAGCCCCTCGCCCACGGGGGAGAAGTACACGTGCGACGTGGGCATGTGCCACCACCCCGTGGTGCCGAACCTCTCGTCCAGCTCAGTCAGGTCCTTGAGCGGCAGCAGCGCGCGCCAGATGGTCGTCCCGGTGAAGGCGATCTTGTAGTCGGGCCACGCCGAGTCACGGACCACCGAGCGGATCCCGTCGGCACCGACGACCAGGTCGGCTACCTCCCTGGTCCCGTCCGTAAACCTCAGCTCCACCCCGCCGCCGCCCCCCTCGCCTAGGTCGGTGATGCCCTCCAGCTTCTTGGACAGCCGGATCACACCGGGCCCCACGTGCGCCAGCAGCGCCGACTGCAGCTTGGTGCGCTGCGTGCGGATCGTGGGGCGGGTCTTCCAGTCGCCCCCGGGCCAGGCCGGGTCGCCCGACCGTGCGTTGCGGTGCAGCTCCTCGCCCGTCCGGCCGTTCATGTTCAAGACCACGTTGGTCTGGTGCCCGCTGGTGAGGCTGTCGGCCGCGCCCAGCAGCGCCAGGACGTTCCACGAGTTGGGCCCGATGTTGATGCCCGCGCCGACCTCGCGGAGCACCTGGTCCTTCTCGTAGACGTGGACGTCGACGCTGGGGATCTTGGACAGCGCGATGGCCGTGGCCAGCCCTCCCGGGCCGCCGCCTACGATCGCGACCCGGAGCTTCTTGACGGGTGGGCCGCCGTGGGTATCGGCTTGTCCCTGCTGCTGCTGCTGCTGCTGCTGCTGCTGCTGCTGCTCATCGACAGCCGCGGTGGGCTTGGTGGAGAGCACGCTGCCCATTCTTGAAGCACTTTTGAAGCACTTACCAAACTTTAGACGGGGTTAGATTTCAGTAAGGCGGTGGTGATGATGATGATGATGATGATGATGATAATGATAATAATAACAACAGCTAAAGCTTCCCCGACAGCCAGCAATATAGTGAGTGGGAGTGCCAGAGAACCAATCTACTACTTAACCAGGCATCTTATACAGGATATTTATTATATACCATGCCTCGCAGGCTCCCTGGATAGAGGGAGAGAGAATAAAAAAAGGAAACCCGCTCATGATTGAAAAGGGACCCAGCGGATCTTACAAATCGTATCGTAAGGCCCATGGGGATGTGTGGTCCGCGTCGGCATATTCCAAGGGTGTGTCGTCAGGGCGGAAGCCTATTGCGTGCTTCGCTATCAAAGCACATCAAGCTGCACCACGATGAGCACCGGCATCGCTGACGAAAATCAGGCCACCTTGAGGCGATAAACAAAGTTGCGCTCTCTCGCACTGCCCCTTGTTGGGGATGCATGAGGATCATATAGATGTTCCGGGGTTTAGGAGGACGAGGGAGAAGAAGAAGAATAAGAAGAAGAAGAAGAAGAGGAAGAACAAGCACGCAACAGTATCGCTCGTATATCCGAGAACTACTTTGACTATGACGCCCGACAACAAAGGAAAAGAAAACCAGAAACGCTATCATGATAACAGGAACAAAAAAAAAACCCAACCGAATATACGTTGAAATGGGATCAAAAGACCACTATTTTTTTTCTCTTTCTTTTTCTCCCTCTCCCTTCCACCAACAAAAAGGTTGAGGGCCTAGGTCAGTTGGGAGAAATGACACAAAGTCATCCCCCAGAAGGACCAATGATGTACAAGCAGACCAACAGGCGCGCGGTCGACACGCATGAAAGGAATTGGGTATAAAATATATAACGAAGGTCACACCCCCACCCCCCCGCGGTTCTCTCCTCCCACAGGTCTTCTGCACTCTCTCACTCTCTTTCATTGCATGGCCGTCACACCCACCTGTGGCGTTCTTTTATCAAAGCCTCCTCTTCATCAGAGCTCATCCTTGACGTTCTGCGTCGCCTCCTTGACTGCCTCGGTTGCGTCCGCTGCGACACTCGAGATCGTCTCGGAGGCAGCGCTGGCAAAGCTGCTCGCCGAGGAGGTGACCTCAGCATATGCTCCGGCGAGGCGTGAATACACGCTCTCACTAAAGGTCGGCTCCTTGCCCACGAGGAGCTCCGAGAGGATGCTGCTGACGACGACGTACTGCTCGGACGCCCTTGAGGAAGCAGCACCGGCGTAGCCGCCTGCTGCGCTGGTGGCGTCCTCGACGGCGTCGCCAACCGCCTCGTTCGCAGACGCAGCGTAGTCGCTAGCGGCGCTGTACCAGCTCGAATACCAGGCAGTCGGGGTAGGCTGGCCGTAGATCTGGGCGCTGAGCTGGTCGACCACGGCGCTCCAGTTAGCTGTGTCGCCCACTGCGGAGACCGCCGAGGCCGCGGATTCACTGGCGACGGACGCAACGGATGAGACGGTCCCGGCAAGATCGGTAGGCGTTGGCGTCGCCGTGGCGGAGCTCAGGGCGCTCGAGGCAGCAGCCAGGAACTCGGAGTAGCGAGCCTGGGCGAAGCCGAGGCCGGCGTAGTAGTTGTGCTGGGCGTTTTGAAGCAGCCGCTCGGCATTCGCGCTGACGCCGGAAGAGGTGGGCGTCGGGGTGGCGAGGCCGATCGCGACCTTGGCGCTCTCGTACTGCTCTGAGGCCCAAGCTTGGCCCTCGCTCAGCCGCTGGGCGGCAACGGACTCGACGTGAGCCCAGTCGGCCAGGGTAGGCAGGGCGGGCAGAGCGTTGGCGGAAGTCGTGGTCGCGAAGACTCCAGTGGCAGCGCTGAGGGCAGCATCAAGGCGCGAGCTTGCCATCGAGACGGCATTCCCGTAGGCGGAGGTCACTGACGACAGCAACTCCTCGTGTGCTGGCTTTGGGGTGCCCGATATCTGGGCTGAGACAAGCGAAAGCGCCTGGGAGTACCGCTCAGCGGCCCCAGACATAGCGGCTGAGTAGGCTGATGAGGCAGCTGAGGTAATAGTAGCTGGGACGTCCGACTGCATGGCAGAGATGATACTGCCGGCAGCTGCAAAGACGTCTTCGTCGTCGTCGTCGTCGTCGTCGTCGTTGTCGAGAATGGGCTGACGGCTGGGTACGGATTGAGCCGCAGCCCCTAGGAACGCGGACTTGACGGAGGCGGTAGCTCCTGAGCTCTCTGGCTGATCAGTAGGGGGCACACCATCGCCCACAGGCTCTGCGACTTCATCGACGGGCTCCTCCGCAGCCTCGTCAGAATCCGCGACCTCTTGGTCAACCGGGAGCTGGACGGGAGCCGGCTCAGCAGATGTGGATGCTTCGGAGGTATTGTCAACAAAGACTGGTGTCTCTTCCAGGGTGATAGTCGAGGCAAGATCAGGTGTGTCCTCGGCTTCTTCAGGCGCCTGGCTGGGAGCTACAGACGACGAGGCCTCCTCTGAGTCGCCGACAAGGGTCTCATCTGCAGGAGTGGTGGTGATCTCCGCACCGGCCGCCTCTGCATCGACCGCTTCTGAGCCTACTATCACTTCTGTCTCAAGTGCTTCTGCACCCTCGGCTGCCTCTGCGTTTGCTGCCTCTGAAGCCTTCGCCGCCTCGGCCTCTTCGAATGCAAGCTGCGTGGATTCTGGGTCGAAGTCGTCGGAGTCATCGTGAGCTGCGAGCTTCCAGGCCGCGACCTGCTTCAGCGTTGCGAGCTGCTTGGCCGCGGTTTGGGCCAAGTCCATGGCTTGGCCCTCGACGGCCCGGCCCTCGTCCTCAGCGGCCTGCAGACCAGGATGGGAGGTGATGAGCTCCTTGAGATCGTCCTCCCACTCGTCAAAGCGGCTCTTGAGCTGATGGTACTTGGCCCAGTCCTTGTAGGTGACACCGTCCATCCATGCCCATTTCATGCCGATCTTTTGCAGGGCCAGATCGCGGATGCCCTCGAGAATCTTGAAGTGGTTTTCGGCCGCCTTGATGACGGTGGCCTGGAGTTCCCTCTCGTAGTTCTCTGACCAGCTCCGCACGTCCTGCGACTTATCCCTGATCTCCAGGCCGGCCCTCCGTACTGCAGCATTGATCTGCTCCAAGGCGCCCTCGGGTACTACGGCGCCTGTCTTGGCCGTGCTGATGACCTGGGTGATCTCTGCCTTCAAGGTCTTCACCTCGGCATCCACGGACTCCTGCAGCTGTTTGACAAGGGATCGACCCATGGCGTGCGCCTGGCGGTCAATCATGCGCCTGGAGATCTCGTCGATGCGGTCGTCAATCTCGGCCGCCCCCTCATCAGCAGCTCGTGCGTATTTGTCCTGCCAGGCCTTCAGATCGTCCGCGACGGTCTCTCGCGCAGTCCTCCGCATATCAGTCTCGTCCGGTGAGGGTTCCGGAGCGGATATCTCTCCCTCCTTGATCCTGTCGGTCAGGGTGTCGGTATGAGCTGCGGCCGCCTCCTCTGCGCTGGCTGGGGCAGCCTTTGGAGAGCTGGGCTCGGATGCCGAGGTCACTGCATCAGCGGAGACCGGGGTGGCAGAGGCAGAGGACGCAACCGATGTCAGTTCTGTAACGGTCGAGCCGGCTTTTGCTGCGGCACTGCGTTTTCACCTTGCTTTAGTCCATCTTCACCACGGTATACTTTTTTTCTTTTTTTCTTTCTTGGTGTGTGGGATGGATTTGACGTACCTGGTGATGGCCTCGCCCGTCTTGTGTGTATTACTGGAGTTGTACCGGCCCAGCCTCTGCCCAATCTTCACCAACTGGGGCTCGACGTTCTCGGCGTAGAGAAAGCGGAGCTGAGGCCAGACTGTGCCATGGAGAAAGACGTAGGTCTTGTTCCAGGCCCAGGCGGCCGAGGGGATGGCAGTCTCGGTTGTGAACGTGGACGCAGCGGTGTAGCCCTGCAGGACGTAGGGCTGGACAAATACGTAGCTCGGCAGGACCAGGTCCTGGTATGCCTGCAGGGCGTTCGTCCTGGCCAGGTCGTAGTACGGAGCAACGGCGGAAGAGGCCTGCCCGACATGGGGCGCCAAGGTCTGGTCGTATTTGACCTTGGCAAGAGCGTGGTACTTTGTCAGTTCCGGCTGTATGTTGTTCTCCCACTGCGCCTGTCCGAATGCCTGGGCCTGGGCGAGACGCGGACCGCCGTACTTGGTCGCGTACGCCCAGGAGGGCGTCAGGACCTTCTGATCGACCGTGTCGTAGTACGGCCTCGCTATCTCGACGTAGGGAGCTGCATATGTGTTGTAGTAGGGCTCGAGATGGGGCGACACGGCGTGCCTGACCTGGAAATAGGGCCTGCAGATCCGAGGCGAGTCTTCGGTACACTGATCGAGGGTCGCAGGGCAGCGGAACAGGACGGTGATGATGGAGTACCAGGTGAGCAGCCTGTGGGCACAGTGGTCAGCGTCGGTATCCCCGGGACTATGCGATAGGGGCCAAAGACGACGTCGCAGGCGGGGTCGTGTTACCTGGCGATCACGCTGAGACCCCACGAGAAGAAACTCCTCCGTCGCGGTTTCAGTGCTGGTTTCCTCCCGGGAGACGTCGCATGACCGTTCATCGAGGCCATGCCGTTGGCCTTTGCTGAGCCGTTGAGGGCCCCATTTGCTTTCTCCATGATGGAGTGGCAGTCATGCACTGTGGCTTGGCGGGTGAAGACAGTGAGGGTGTCCGCCTTGTCGCCGTGGTAGTCAAGCTGCCTTGAGGATACTGGGTTGTATCTGTTGAACGTGGATCGCCGCCTCGTCGGATGATGCAGCAGAGATAGCTGCTACAAGAAGAGGCCTGAGGGGGGGGGGGGGAATTGATCGTGGACGAGTCCCCTAAACTCTTGAGAGAGGATCAGATCTTGACCCTGGGACCTCGAGCGAAGCTCTGTACTCTTTATTTGGGGGGGGGAGGAGGAGGAGGAGGGGAGGACGAGGGGGAGAGGGAAACAGAGCCTTGGTCCTCGAGGTTGAATGTTGAGGAGCTTATGCCCAGGGTTAAAAGAGAGGGAGGTCCAGGGTGTCGTAGCGACGGGATCGGAGCTCTTGGCGGGGAGCTCGAACCACTCGACCAGGGATCCACGGCCGCTTCCGCTGCTATCGTTCTTCTTTGGGCAAGGCGGTGTAGGACTGGTCCTCGGTATCGCGGGCAGCTTTCCACGTCCTAGTCTGCTTCACCAGGCAGATTGCACGGTACGTACCAACCAACCCAGTTCTTGAGGGCCTTCATTCACCTTCGCTTTTACTGACTCTTGTGGGCATCAGGCAGGGCGAGATCTTGCTGCATCCGAAAACATGGGCGAGGGGATTGTAGACGATTCCCCCTTTCCCCTGACGGACGTGGACAGGTGGGTGCTCTCACAGACGGACGAGGAGTTCAAATATCATAATTGGGACGAGCTGAGGACCATCATCCGTATGTTGCTGCTATATCAAAGTTCTTGGGTCTGTGGCCCAGTTAGTCTTCCCCTCCCTGACAGGCCTCTTGATAGATACCAACAATCTCTCGGTCTTGAAGCGCAAGCCAAGTGACCTGCGCGCATACATGGCGTGGTCTGTGGCAACCAAGGCTGAATATGGATCCATGACCAACTATCTCCTGAAAAACCGTCTGCCCGCGGCATGGGGGGGCCTTCCGTTCACCCCGATCTCCGAGGTCCCCTTTGCCAATCCGTCCGACTATCGAGTGCTGAGGAACGACTGGCCCTACGGCCTCACCCCCGGCATCACGCACATTGTCGTGTGGAGCCGAACTATGATCCCCACGGACCCTAGCACCGGCGACGTGACCCCTGAGAGTAGACGGCACATCTGCGACTTTGTGAAGACGTACTTTGTCGATAGGCTCGGCACAGGCGGCGAGGACCGGGTGATGTGGTTTAAGAACTGGGTATCCCTCCAGTCGGTGCGAT
The DNA here is from genome assembly GCA_014849955.1 of Cryphonectria carpinicola. Classification (NCBI taxonomy): domain Eukaryota; kingdom Fungi; phylum Ascomycota; class Sordariomycetes; order Diaporthales; family Cryphonectriaceae; genus Cryphonectria; species Cryphonectria carpinicola. Next base: position 32,347 of record JACWRQ010000127.1, on the reverse strand, counting down.
CCCTGGAGCACGTCCACGTACTCGTGAGGGATGTGGACCCGTCGATAGTGGACGAGTGGACGGAGGAGCACGACCTTCATAGATAGCAGCCCGACCACCAAATCTTTCCAAGACATGCCGTCGAGCCAATGCGCCCCCACCCTCCCTCCTCCGCCCGTGATGCCATTCGTGACTGGACGATCAGGCTGCAGACCGCCGCTGCTTCCTGTTTCCAGCCAGCGCAGCCTCCTGCCCACCACCCTGAGCGCCTTGCAGTCCCGCCATCTGCTTCGCCTGTCCGAGCAGTCCGTAGCCTTGGTATGCTCCATATGCCGGGACGACGGTCCACAGCAGCCAGAACCAGTTCCCAAACAGCATGACCAAGACCTGACAAGCCCAGGTGACCCACACGACATCCCACATGTACTCGGTCAGGCCCCTCGCGGCGAGGTCCTCGCCGGACGACTTGAGTGCGCCGGTGCTAGGGTCGAATGTCGGGCGCCCCGCCTTCTCGAGGGCAAACTGGCAGATAAAGCTCGGCAGGGACAGGAAGAAGTAGGCCAGGAGCGAGCGGGACCGAAAGAGGAGATACCATGCCAGGAAGAGCCCATTTACCACGGCCGCGCCGATGTGTAGATTGTTGAGGGCCGCGGCGTTGGACTTGGCGCGGTCCTTCTTAGCCTTCTGCGCCATGATGATAATGATGATGATGATATGATGCAACGCGTGAAAACGGATCAGAGGGTGAGGCTCGAGAATGGATGCGTGTCTGTCTGTATACGATGCGCCAGAGGAGGTTTCCAGCCACGTGGTTGGATCTGTTAGAATTTGATGGAATTGCCTTTATTGAGATTCGTCCGCTGATCGAGAGGGATAGGAGCGGTGTGGCTTGTGGTCTGCAAAGGCCTGTTGCTGTGTTGTTGTTGTCGTCGTCGTCGTCGTCTCGAGGCAAGACGTCATATAATAATAGTATTATGGTAAGAGTGCGAAAGCTGTGGACGGGGGGGCCATACATAAATTTGGAGCTGAAGAGGTGCTGCTGCGCGTACCTTGTCCTCGCTGTGGGGTGGGGTTGGTGCGCTGACGTGCCAGTTGCTACATAGTTCAGTGGCACAGGCAGCGGGCATACAGTATGTAAATCGGATGGCGGGGGGGAATGGGGGCTAACGAATAGCGGGCCAGGCGCTGCATGGTTGCAGGCAGGGACAGGGCTGGTGGGGAGCGCAAGCGGTTGCTCCAGCGGCAGAAACGCCCAATCACTTCCTGTTGCAGACGGGGTCAAAACATCCAACTCGACTTCGCACACGCACTTGCCTACGCCACAGACCTCAATCCCAACTCACACCTACTTCCTCATGCCGTCGCACCTGCTACCCTTCTTCTCTGCTTCTTCTGCTTCTGCTTCTGCTTCTTCTTCTTCTTCTTCTTCTTCTTCCCTTTCACCTTCCACGGGGCATTCGATTGCTTTCTGTGGCTGTTAATTTTGCCGGTGTCGGTCGGTCGTGTTCATCACTTCTGAGCTGGAATCACAGGCCTCGTCTCCTGTTCCTTCCTGTGTCCTCAGAGAGCCGCGGAACGACGACAAAGCACAGCATTAGCATTCCTCTTACCTCTTCGTTGCACGTCCTGGTACCATACCGAGGCTCATCAGTGCACTGTGCTTCGGGTGGCTGCGGCAATCCGTGCGATCGGTTTCCCAGGGACCAAAAAGTAAACATCTCTTGACCACCACGAGGAGGCTCTAAACAACACAAGAGCACTTGTTCCAATCGCTCCAGGACACCGACACTGGGTCTCCTCGTCACCCTGCCCTGCGTCTCTCTCTCTCTCTCTCTCAGAACACGACAACATCAAAACCCTAGGCTCCGTTCTGTTCTCGTCATCTGGTCATCCAAGCCCTTGACCACCCGCCGCTATTGTGCTGCGGATTCTTTAATACTCTTGTATTCTACCCAGGCTCCGCGCGATCATCATCTGCATGCATCACAACTTCCGACCACCACCGACCCCTGATCCCACCACCGACTTCGAAGCTCCTCCTCGTTGTTGGCTATCCGAATCTTTAGCTCGCCTTGCTCGACCCTCTGCACAAGGGCTGAGATCTCCTCTTGCGTTTGGTCCACAACCAGGTCCGAGACACCTCATGGATCGACGGCACCGGTAACAACACCTACTGTTGTTTGGGCCAGGCCAATGTTGAACATTGACAATATGGCGCCCCTCGTTGCAGCGTCGAACGAGATGCTACAACAAGCTGTATACTACCACCTCGACAACAACTCGCTCGATAATGCTCTCTTCTTCGCCGAGAGGCTAGGCGCCCAAGATAAGACCACTGAGGCTGCCTTCCTCTTGGCTCTCTGCCATTTCCGCTTGGGTGACGATCGGACCGCATACCATTTCAGCAAGGCTGCCGGCTACAGGGGGCTCCATCTCGGCTGTTCATATGTCTTCGCGCAAGCATGCCTGCGCATGGAGTCATGGAAGGATGGGATCGCGGCCCTGGAAAAGTCAAGAGGGCTCTGGTCCCCTAGAAACAACATGGGCAAACATTCGGCGGGGCTGAGGGTGCCGCACCCGGACTCGGCGGCGTGCAGCTGCCTGTTGGGGAAGTTGTATCGTGGCTATGACGACAAGGCGAGGGCTGTTGCCTGTTTCGAGGAGTCGTTGAAGGTGAACCCACTGATGTGGGACGCCTTCACCACGTTATGTGATATGGGGGTCACAGTCCGAGTCCCCAACATCTTCAAGAGCAACGAAACCCTCATCAAGAATTTCGAGTCGGTGGCGAGCGGCCCCGCCCATGACCCATCCTCGAACGCCCTCGAACCTCTTCACGTGCCCAAGAAGTCCTCTCGATCAGCTGCCCAGGACGCTCCAGATCCTTTCGACGCATCACGCACGACGGGATCAAATGACATTGTCTCCTTCAGCAACCTCCAGGATGACGGGAATGATTTCATGTCAAAGATCGTTGCTGCTAGGTCGCGGAATGGCCATGCCGCGGGCCCGTCACCGAACCTAGAGGGAGGTATAGAGACACCAACAACAGGTTATGCCCTTGGTGCTGAGGCCCAGGCGGCACGGGTGGTGGCAGGTCCCGAGCCGCCTCATGCACCGATGCGGAGGACAAGACCGCTGCAGAATGCTGACCAAGAGGCGCCGCCTCGGGTGGCCTACAAGCTGCAGTCCAAGAGGAGAGCCCAGGTGCAAGACGCGGCAGAGGCGCCGTCTGACCCGGCACCATCACTCCTCAAGGCCTCGTCCATAACGGAGCGAAAGCGGACTGTGTCTGGGCAGCCGGTACATTCGAGGCCGATGCACACGGATGAGCCGGGAGCCCCGCAGCGCAGGAGTGCGCGGTTGAACGTGTTCAACAAGTCCACCACGAAGACGAACTCTGGCGCGTCTACTGTCGGTGTGGCTGCTGGGCGAGAACTGAAGAGGGCTAGAGCGCCAATATCAAATCGCTTCGTCAGATCGAACGCAAGTGTCGGTCGTGTGGTTAGTGGCAACAGACGTGGTACCGAGGATGTGGCGAGCATGGATGTCGACCGTCCAGAAGGCCCGACGGCCAAGGCGCCCGTGGCAGCGCAGCGCATGCCGCAGAAACCGCCAGATCCGGAGCCTGTCGGCACCGAGGAGGCGCTGAAGCTGATCCTGGATCTGTTGAGGCGGTATGGCTACGGGTACCAACAGCTCTCGCAATTCGACTGCCAGGATGCGCTCCAGTCCTTCAGCACGCTTCCCCGACAGCATCAAGACACCCCGTGGGTGCTGGCACACATGGGCCGGGCTCAGTACGAACAGGCGGCATACCCAGAGGCCGAGAGATACTTTCGACGTCTGAGGATCATGTCCCCTACACGCATGCAGGACATGGAGGTGTACTCCACCATCCTCTGGCACCTCAAGCGGGAGACGGACCTGTCGTTCCTGGCGCATGAGCTCATCGACTCTGCATGGCTGTCGCCCGAGGCGTGGTGTGCGCTCGGAAATGCATGGTCCCTGGCCAAAGACCATGAGCAGGCCCTGCGGTGTTTCAAGCGGGCGACACAGCTGGCTCCTAAATTCGCGTACGCCTACACGCTCCAGGGCCATGAGCACATGGCCAATGAAGAATACGACAAGGCCCTCACGACCTTCAGGCTGTCCATCTTGGCAGACCGGCGCCACTACAATGCCTGGTACGGCATTGGTATGGTGTACGAGAAGCTCGGAAACTATGACAAGGCCTACATCCACTTCCAGGCTGCCTCCCAGATTCATCCTACCAATGCTGTCCTCATATGCTGTATCGGCACGGTCCTGGAAAAGCAAAAGCAAATCAAGCAAGCCTTGGCCTTCTTTAGCAAAGCGACCGAGTTAGCCCCCCGGGCTGCTCAGGCCAGATTCCGGAAGGCACGTGCCCTCCTGGCCGTTGGGCATTTTGCCAAGGCCCAGAATGAGCTCCTCATCTTGAAAAGTCTGGCCCCGGACGATGCCTGTGTGCACTTTTTGCTTGGTAAACTATACAAGGCGCAGAACGACAAAACTCAGGCTGTACGGCATTTCACTCAGGCTCTGAGTCTTGACCCCAAGGTAAATCTCGATCTCTTTTTTTTCTCTCAGGTTTTTTTTTAAAAAAAAAAAATAACCACCAAGAGAAAAGTGTTCGTCTCTGAGTTTAGACTAACCTCTCTTGCAGGCGAGCCAGCAGATCAAGGAGGCGATTGAGAGCCTGGAGGACGATGATGGGCTCGACGACTCAATGGTACAGTAATGAGTGAAAGCCACGTAAATGATCATCCGCGGTCTTGCTTGTCACGTCGGACGAAAGTCGCATGAACACAATGGGGACAATGAAACTTACGGGAGTCTTGACATTACGTATCAAGGTCTATCTCTCTTAATTGCCGGAGTGTGGTTGTGTATGGACTCAGGTGGGACAAGCAAGTAAGCAAAGCAAGCATGGCATGGAGCATAAGTAGGAACCCCAACATAAAGCATGGCACAGGCGTCTAAAGTAACGGAGGGGAGACAAGGAATAAAACGCAGATGATGCAGGTAGGAATCGTCGCACAGCGATTTCCTTGCTGGGTCCGAAAACTTCTTGTGGTTTCATCCCCACCCCTTTTTTGGGGGGGGGGGGAGCGGAGAGGCAGGTAACTGGATGCATCATGATTGGTGCATGAGATATTGACGACCCCCTCCTGCTGCTCTCTTCTACTGAGTATAGGTACTTCAGCATTGCGTCGGGATGGGTACAATCATATTAATGATGATGAAAAGAATCCATGATATCCCGTATTTACAAGGTGCAAAAATCCACCGCGCTATGCCTGCTCCACCTCATTGTCGCTTGTCATGCTGTTGGTCGAAAATAGAGAAAAAAAGGTGTACATACAAGAACGATTGCTCCACACACAGACTATGTGCCCCCTCTCTCCCACACAAAACCCAGCTCATCACGAAGCCTCGGTGGGCACCTCCATGAAAGCCCTCAGCGCAGCATCCAGATCCGGAATATCACTGGCCGTCTTGGCGATACTGACCCACCTTATCTTCCCTCCCCTATCCACAGCAAAAGCACCACCGGTCTGCCACTTCGTCCCGCTGTCGACAGTCTTGTTCCAGATGCCCTCGCTCTTGCCCAGCTGCACGGCGTTGTAGATGCTCAGGGGCCCCACGGCGTGCCAGTACGAGCTCAAGCCCAGGCCCCAGGCGGCGTAGATGTCGCGGTCCTCGTCGACGACCACCTCGGTCTCCCACTCGCCGCCGACCTCGGGGATCCATTTCTCAGTGGCTTCCTGGCTGGAGTGGGAGATGGCTATGCAGGAGATCTTGCCGGCGTGGGTGTTGGAAAAGGCGACCAGGTTGCGAAAGGACTTTTCTGCGACTGTTTGTTGTTTTTGGGAGGGATGGACGGACATCCCCTCTTGGTTAGCTGGCAGTCAAGGGAAGAGAAAGCAACCGAAGGAGAGAAAGAGGGGGTTTGGCTGCGTTTTGTGTGGGGGGGGGGGGGAGGGGAGGAGGGAGAAGAAGGGCTTACATGGACAGCCGCAATGTCTCAGGAAGACGATGACGGCGGGCTTGTCGTGGGGCAGCTTGAGCCTCTCGTGTTCCGGGGCGGGCTCGCCTACCTTTGGGATGGGCGCCACTTCTCTTGGGGGAGGGGACTTGAAGGATTGGATCTCTTTGAAGAAGTGATCTTTTAATTCTGCAGCCATATCGTGCTGTACTTGGTAATCGCAATGGAGAAAAGAGAAAGTTCGACTTTGTGTGTATGGTGGTGGTTTTGGAGGGATAATTTGGTGGTTTGAGAAGAGAAGGTTTTTTTTTTGGGGGGGGGGGGCGCGGGTTGGGTTCCAAGTCTTGGTATGGATATTAAGTTCAGGAATGGAAGAAGACAGGTAAAGAAGTACTTAAGGAGTTACTTATCGATATTTTTATATATGGGATGTACACGGCCAAATAATCATCTTACACGTCGATGACAAGGCGAACGCGGTGAGAGGACGTGCATAAACCTTCTTTGAACCGAACAGCTGTTGAGGTTCCCCACAGCTCCCTTGACCCAAGCTCATCCCTGCTGCAGCGTCATCCCGTCGGCATCTCCCGCAGTACTTTTATTTTATTTTTCAATACAGTACAACGACCAGCATCTTGGCATTTAATTGAATCAGTCATCTCTTTCAATCACTCACTCACTCGCCCATCCCGCATCAGGGAGAGGTCATCATCTCATTATTATTCTGAACACGACACACAAGATGCATGAGATCATAACCCTCCAGCTGGGCCAGCAGAGTAACTACCTCGCAACGCATTTCTGGAACGCCCAGGTTCGAGCCCTCTCCCGCTGAGGAGAATCAGAAGAAGAAGAGCACACTCTCCCCTGACACTGCCTCAGGAATCTTACTTCACCTACTCGGAAAATGAAGAGTCACCCGTCGACCACGACGTGCACTGGCGGCCCGGCATCGGCGCCGACGGCACTGAGACGTACATGCCGCGGACGGTCATCTACGACCTAAAGGGTGGCTTCGGCTCGCTCAAGAAGATCAACGCCCTCTACGACATCACCGACGGCAGCGAGCCGGGTGCCTCCGCCTCCGCCTCATCGCTGTGGTCAGGGCGCACCGTCGTGCAGAGGGCAGACCCCATCGCCCCCAGCCAGTACCAGCAGTCCCTCGACGCCGGCCTGGAGCCGCCGCGCCTGACGACCGACTCGGTGCGGTACTGGAGCGACTTCAGCCGCGTCTTCTACCACCCGCGGAGCATCGTCCAGCTCAACGAGTACGAGCTCAACTCAAGCCTCGTGCCCTTTGAGAGGTGGGACACCGGCGGCGAGCTGTTTGCAGGCCTGGACAGGGAGCATGACATTGTGGACCGCGACCTGCGGCCGTTTGTCGAGGAGGCCGACCAGATGCAGGGGATCCAGATCATGACGACTCTGGACGACGCCTGGGGCGGGTTTGCCTCGAGGTATGCCGAGCGGCTGAGGGATGAGTACGGAAAGATCACATTATGGGTCTGGGGCGCACAAGAGGGATTTCAGGGTGTGAGCAGGGTAAGCCTTTCTCTTCTCTCTTTTTTTTCTTTTTTGTCTTTTTTTCTTTCTTTCTGTGTCCTCATTGTTCTCTTTTCTATGATTGCGAAAAGAGTAGTGTCTGAAGAAGATGAAGAAGAAGAAGAAGAAGAAACGCTGACGCTGTCGCAAGGAAAAACGACTCCTCCGCCTAGTGAACAAGGCCAAGTCTCTCTCGGAGCTGTACAAGCAGGCCTCACTCCTCGTCCCCGTCTCCCTCCCGTCTACACAGCCACCAAGGCTGCGAAACATGCTCTCGCTCGACACCTCGTCACCATGGCACACGTCCGCTCTCCTCTCGGCAGCCATCGAGTCCGCCACCCTACCGTCCCGCCTCAAGGACACGGCGAGCAGGGACGCCCTCGGCACGATCTCGGACATGCTCAACGTCCACGGCAAGCAGAACGTCGCCAACCTGCAGATGAGCTTCTCCGGCGCGGGCCAGGTGCCGCACACCGCAGATGCGGGCGATGAGCCCGAGGACGGGGTGAAGCTGGATGTGGACTTCCGCCCAGCCGATGAGGTGGGCAATGGGGTCGGTAGTGCGGCGCGCAATGGCTTCCATGGCAGGGCGAGGATGTTCAGCCAGGTGTTGGCGAGCCGCGGCGAGGATGGTGAGGAGAACGACGAGGAGGATGGAGACGAGGACAAGAGGGAGGGTGATGGCACTCGTGCAAGAGGACGTGGGGGTGCTATCAGCCGAAGGTAAGCCGCGCCATACTTAGCTACCGCTTCTGACCTCTGAAGCACGCCCGAGGCATAGAAGCTAACCTTTTGCTGTCGATTCTAGGTACCGGTCTACGCTGAACTACCCGCTCCTGGACAGCTTCCCTGAAATCTTTAGAGACGTGAAGGGCGAGGTGTTGAAGGACAAGGCCGCCATCACGACATCACTTTCGACGGATACGGAGCTTTCCGGCAAGCTGAGGTCACTGCGGGCAACAGTGACCAGGCTGATCGGCCTCGAGGACCGAGAGGACCTCAGCAACGGGCTTGCCGAGATGGCGGATGAGTATCACGAGGGCTGGTCGAGCGGCAGCGATGAGGGCGAAGATGATTGAGGTGTGTCATATTGGTCAGATGGCTATGCAGGTTGATTTCGCTCCCCTGGACGAGCTGGGGCGCTCATCGAAGTTGACCGGGCAGGCTGCAGAAAGCTCGGATGTTTATCACCTGACCCAGTCGAGTGAGAACATTACATGTTGGCCTTGAAAAAAGAAAACTGCGGAAGAGGACTTTAGGTGGTTCGAGAAGAAAAAAAAAAAAGAGAAGGAAGAAATAGAAGAAGAAGGAGAAGAAAAAAGGCTCTGGCGAGCTCTTCAGGAGCAAATGGTGACACTGAGGGTCCTTCAAGTCTACGCAAGGCTTGAACCAGCCTCTGGCCAAGGGACCGCCGGTCTCCTGGGACAGGCATATGGCAGAGCTGGGTGGGTGTTTTGTAACCCAGTGTCCGACCAGACGGGGCTGTCCTGCCTGCGCCCTGGGAAATGGCATCTATGGGTTATCCTCCTCAGCTGTGCCGTGCAGTGAAGCCACCGGTGCTCATGCCTGGGCAGGGACATGTACAGCTAGGGGCTGTGAGGCGATCCTCAGCGAGCTAAGGCTAGTAGTTAGTGGTCATCATATCTACCAAGTATGTAGAAACCACAGCCAGCTTCAGAGCGAGCTCATCTCATCATGCTACGGCCACACTTCTTCCCTTTCGCCTGCGCAACCCATGTCACGGTGCACTACCATCGGTCTCTTCGTTTGCGGTAAGGATTTTGTAGCCAAACAATTACACCTTGACGGTAGACAGACAAACAGCTTGCTGCAAACCGAGGGGACCAATATCGTAGGAAAATGCCCAATTTATTGAGAAAATGGCCATGCTGGGTAAGGACCAAACATGTTTCCAGTTACCATCAACAACAACTACGGTCCTCCTCTCGCAATCCGTGTATCAAGGACCACTCCTTCACATTCCTGGTGGTCAAAAGACCCAGAAGGCATCATGTGAGATTTGCATTCCGGGGACACGTCTGGGTGTTACAGACTTACTCATACATATGAAATAGCTCCGAGTAGACTGACACGCTAGATAATGATAATGTCTGACTTTTTTTCCCTTCCTTTCTTTCTTTCTTCTTCTTCTAAAGGGCGCGAGGTGAGCAAATGAAGTGCGCAAGGATAAGGCTGAGAGAGAGAGAGAGAGAGAGAGAGAACTGGGAAGCCTCCCTTGCTGAGGAGGTACTGAGACCCCAAACCTCGTCATTGTGGGTCCTGGCGGATTTTCGTCATGAAAAAGCGATAACGTTTACTTGGATCACGTAAAGGGGGGGAGAAGACTGTTAGTATGTTTTTTTTTCTTTCCTTGTCCCTTCATCCTTTTGAATGTACAGCAGATGAACTTTTCTTTCTTTTTTTGGATGCTGGATGCTGGATTGTAGTTCTTTGCCTGTGGTTAGTTTTTTTTTATATAAAAATAAAATAAAATAAAAAATTGGGTGAAAAGAAAAAGAAAAAAAAAAGTTTCAGAGGTGAGGAGGAATAATCCTGGCTGCCGCGGGGCCGTTCCTGCGTCTTTTCAGTGGGTCTTGAGCCATGTACCACAAGAGTATCGTCACACAGCCTCACTAGGGCCTGTCTACCTCCAAAATACCTCAACCCCAAGGGCCAAAGTCCCCACCGCAGCCGTGTGGAATTTGGCAGGTGGTGGTGGTGACCTTCTGCCCACCCCACCCCAGCCCACGGCAAGCTCAGCAGGGCGTGTTCCAATTAACGCGCGAACGCGGATTTGCATCATGACCTTTTTTTTTTCTTAGTTTGCTGCTGGCCTTGTCATGTTGCCTTGCCCTCGTCCCGCGTCGTCTGGCCTCGCAACTTGCACCAGACTGCACTGCACCGCACTGCCCTGCCCTGCCCTGCCTCAAGAGTCTGGCCGAAAGAAAACAATCCAGATCAGCCACCAACCTCTCTTTTTCAGCCCTTCATTCTCCTCCGAGCCTCCCGGCAGCCCCTTTGGACTTTTTATCCTTAACCTTTGTTCCATCACTTACTTACTACGACATACACTCACACACCGAGTCCACACACACACACACACACACTCTCTCTCTCTCTCTCTCTCTTTCTGTGTCTCCTTGACTCTCCTCTACTCTCCCTCTCTTGTCTGTGTCTCTCTCGCCTGCGCAGCCATCATCTCCCCGAGGTATGACCACCACACCACCACACCACCAGCCACCCCCTCCCCCTCCCACCAACAATACTCAGATTCATCCCTCTTGTCAGCATCAATCCATCCATCCTCCTTTCTTCATGGCGCAGCACAGTGCCTTGTGCAATCTACTCTATGGAAATGGGCCTATTCTTTTGTGGAGGGTAACACCATGTCAACCCCCGAAAGCCCATCACCCATTCTCCCATTCTCTCTCTCTCTCTCTCCCCCTCTCTTTCCTGAAAGCGTTTGTCATGGGAAACTAAACCACTAGCAGAGTACCGTAACCGTCGAAAGCCATTTGACGCCAACGTAAATATCTCTACTACGGCCCCCAGACCAAACCAGACCAAACCAGACCAGACCAGACCCAAACCAACCCAACTCGCCGCCTCCGCATCCCTTCGCGCGCAAACTTTCTTTATTTACCATCGCGCGCACCCCTCACCATCCCACCCACCGCCGTCATCCCTCCTACTCTTCCTCTGCTGCGCACCCCCTTCCCGACACCCCGCCATCAATCATCGAACAAAAATACCCTGCATGTCCTGCCTGCTACACCTCATCTTACAGCACGTTGTTGGATTACAAGTCCTTCAACATGCCTAGCCCTGGAAAGCGCTCGCAACGCGCCCAGCGCGATTCGACGCGCAAGGAATTGGTTTCAGACCGTCCTGATGATTCCTCTCCCTCGCGACCTGCCAAGCGCAGAAAAAAGGTTGGTTTCGCCCCTGCAGGAACAAATGACAAAAGTCATGCTTTTCTTTGTGCGCACAAGATACAACTAACTCACACGACCTGTCTTCTTCTTCTTCTTCTTGCCTCTAGGCCAATGACCCTTCCCCTTCTCCAAGAGACATTGCAGACGACGAGCCCGAGTCCAGCATTGCCCAAGACTCCAGCCTGCTAGCCGACGACTCCCTGAACCATGCGAAAGCCTCGGACCTGGTCGTCGACAAGGTCAGCGAACACCTGCTTGCCCCTCAGAACCAGCTTGTGCAGGCAACCCAGGACCACTCCAACGCACGACTCAGCGGCGAGGACGGTATCAACGCCTTTGCCAAGATTGTCGGACTCGGCTGGACCTTCTATGTTAAAAAAACCACCATCAACATTGGCCGCTCCTCAGATCCCCCGCAGCCCGTCGATCCGGACGACGACCAAGAGTTTATCCATATCGATCTCGGGCCCAGCAAGATGATCTCCCGCCGCCACGCGAGCATCTTCTTCAGTTCCGAGTATGATAGTGGGAGATGGATTCTCAGGGTCAAGGGAAGGAACGGCGTGAGGCTCAACATGAGCGGGCTGCCCCTGGATGCCGTAAAGCCCTTGGGCAGCGGCGATGTGCTCGAGATCGCAGGTATTGAGATGATGATCGTCCTGCCGGAACAAGAACCCCTGAGGATACACGAGAACTATCTCCGCCGCGCTGGACTGGCCGAAAAGGACCTCCCAGACTCCGCCCGTGCCAGTCTTGCCGTCCCTGCCGCTGGGAGGCCGTCGTCCTCGCAGGGCGCCCGCCAGATCAGACAGGCACGCGGGCAGCAGACACTCGCGCCAGCTCCGCCAAACTACAAGCGCCCGGGAACCCCGCCGTCGAGGACCAAGTACGGCCTACATTCCCAACCATCGCCTTCCAGACCGACCACTGCGGGCAGCATGATCTTGAGCACGAACGACATGGACCTGAGCCTGGACGAGAACAAGGGTATCAAGCCGCAATACAGCTATGCCCAGATGATCACCCAGGCGATCATGAGCACCGCAGAAGAGAAGCTCAACCTGAATGGCATCTACACGTACATCATGAACAACTATGCATACTATCGAAATCAGCAACCGTCGGGGTGGCAGGTGAGTTGGTCTCGGTCTGGGCACTCGATGTGACTGCTCTGGGGGGGGGGGGGGGAAGGAGTCCGGCGCGTTCACTGACAATCGGAACAGAACTCAATCCGTCACAACCTTTCTCTCAATAAAGCCTTTGAGAAGGTCGCAAGGTCCACCGACGAGCCTGGAAAGGGGATGAAGTGGCAGCTCACCACCGAGTGCCGGGACGAGATGGTCAAGAATGCCTGGAAGGGAGGCCGTGGTGGTCATCGTGGGTCGTCGAACCCGTCCTCGCCGAACCATCTCAACTATATCACGCAGGGCCCGCGGGATATGGCTGCCAGGGAACCCAACTCGGTTCGGAAGCGCAGGGTCTCGCCCTCGGGATCCCCTCAACCCCGCTCGACACTGCGCCTGTCGCACATGACGCCCGACCGCACCCGACATCTCGACCCAGACAGTAATGCGGATATCGGGGACGGCAGTCCTCTGCCCCGTCATCGACAACCCGCGGCCGCTTCCAATGCCATGGACGAGCCCCCTCCCCGGTCACCCCTTCTCACCTCTTCGTACCTCCCGGAAGACGGTGCCTCGCTCGTCACGCCTGCTCCCCTCAAGGTGCATCCTCAGCTCGTGCCGCCCAGCACCCTCCAGCGTCCCAGCCAGCACATGCCGACGTCCTCCCCGGCTCCCTTCTGGAAGTTCGCAGAGTACGGCAGCACGCCGATCAAACCCTTGCTTGATATCAGCCCGTCGAAAAACCTAGGGCCCATCTCCCAGAGTAGCAGTCCATCTCGGGCGCTCAAATCACCAGCCGGCAGCCCGACCCAGAACAGTCGCCCAGGAACTGCGGCAACACAGGATACCCTCAAATTTGAGGATGCGGAGGAGGACGAGGAGGGCATTGACCTCACAAAGTAAGTCCAAGTTTTACGTCTCCAATAGGGACGATGGAGTGAAAATGATGGTTAACATATCTTTCTTTTTTTTTTCTTTCCCTCTTTTTCTTTTAATAGAGGTTTCCAGAGCATCAGCTCGTATCACGAGACGCTGAATGCTTCCATGTCCAAGAGCCAGTCGTTCTCGTCCACCAACGGGGGCAAAGCTTAGACGCCACGATCGTTTCCTATCCACCAACCCGGGCAAGACTTAGGCGCCGGGCCCCCCTGACCTCATGATAATAATAGTGAGGGCGATCTTTTTTTCCGTGTCGCGCCCACACCAAGCCTGGACAAGGCTGCAACAAGTATGTGGTACTTTTCTGTATTGTTTCTTCTTTTTTTTTTTTCCTTTTTTTTTTTCCCTTTCTTTCTTCGTTGAATGTTTGCTGTTACCGCGCGCTCGATTTGTCATTTCTTTGTCTGCATTGATTGTTTCTTGAAATGGCGTTAGGTGGAGAATAGCCATGCTGGTGGGCACTCAAAAACCGATTCCCAGGCGTTTTCAAGGCAAAATTGAATTGCTCTTTGGTGTGGTGACGAAGCCACTACTACGATTATGAAGCATGCTTTTACGTGTGTAATTAGGCCTCCGGTTCAGAGGCACAAGATACCTCCTGAACAGACGAAGGACAGACGGGACAATCTTTGGGGTCAGGAGGCTTACTGTCTTTTGTGCCTTTATGGATGAGACTTGTTTTGATTTGAGGAAGTGGGCTGCGGAAATTCGTCAGGTCTGAGGCATTCTGGCTGCTGCGACGAGATCTCGAGGGCGCAAGGTGTGTGTCAAGTAGGAAGGCATAGTCATGGGTGCTCGTGTCCTCCAGAAAAAAAATAAAAATAAAAATAAAAGGGCACACACGCACACATCTACGCGCCTCGTCCAGAGAGAATTACTCGAATTTACTACTACTCACACGTCCATGTCCCAAAGTTTTTGTCATCTGCCAGGTACAGTTCAGCTCATTTGGAAGGAGCAAAAGCGTATGATAGGAGGGAATGGGAGTGAAGATGTTTTATTGTAACCATGACGCTGATCAAAACCAACCAACCACCCAGCCTCCCCACCCACTCGCTCCCCTTCGAGAAGCGCCAGATTTTTTTTACTTTTTTTTTTTTCTACTCTTTTTCTTCTTCTTTCTTGTTGCCCCACTTGTTTTTTTTTTGTCTACCGTTGAAGAGTACAGTCAGTGTCTTCTTCCCCCCCCCCTTGTCTTTTCTGTTCCCGGACCATTTTTATGTTTTGTTTTGTTTTGTGCTGCTTTGTTTTTTGTACAGGGGCTTCCCAGACACAGATACAAAGTATAAAAACCAACAAAACCTCGCGGCAAAAAGAAAAAAGAAAAAGGAAGAAGAAAAAAAAAACCCACCCCTCCACCCCCGGACTCGAAATGTGCCGCCCCCCCCCCTTTCCCACCCAAAGTGCGCCGACCCATGCATGCATGATTGAGATGGTGGTGGTGGTTGGTTCATGTACGATCGATCGCCTTGCTTCGTCCACCGGAGGGAGGAGATATGTACAGCGATGGTCAAAACTATCCTGCCTCAAAAACAAACCCGCCCCCTTCCAACGACATGCAGGCCTGTTTCCCCCCCCCCCTCTCTCTCCTTTCCCTTCTCTAAAATCCCCCTCTTCTTCTTCTTCTTTTTCTTCTTGTCTTTATTCGGAATGGCGGACAGCTCATCCCTTAAGGTTTTATTTTATTTCATGTTTTTTCTTTCTTTCTTCAAGCGCCGAGCATACACCGGTCGACAGGAAAGGGGAGGGGAAGAGAGAGACCTCTTAAGCCTGGGACGAGACCTGCTGTCCGTTTCCGCGCCTCTTGGGGTTCTTGCTGCCGGTCTTCTTGCTGCTGCTGCTGCTGCTGGCCTTGCTCTTCTTGTCGGTGCCCTCGATGAACTTGATAAGCTCGTCGATGCTGCGCGAGTCCAGAGCGGGCTTCTTCTCGACCTCGTGCGAGGAGGCGGCGGCGGAGGAGGTACCGGCACCGGCGGTGGTGGCGGCGACGCCGCCGCCGCCACCCGAGGGCAGGCCGCGGGGAGTGAAGCGGATGCCGGCGCGCAGCCTGCGGGCCTCCTGGTCCTTGTTGTGCTTGGCGATGGAGACGGCGTTCTGGGTGAGCTGCTCGAGCCAGGACTCGGCCTCCTTGGTGTTCTTGTCGTTGGGGCCGAGCTCCTGCAGGAAGATGTTGAAGGACTCGCGCATGCGGGCGACGGCGCCCTTGGAGTCGTTGTCGAGGGCGAGGGCCTGGGCGAGCTGGAACTGCAGCGTGGCCGAGTTGATGCTCTGCTTGCCGAAGATCTTGTCGCAGATGCGCAGGGACTCCTCGAACCAGCGGCGCGACTCGTGGTACGCCTTGAGGTGCTGCAGCATCACGGCGGCGTTGTTGATCGTCGTGATGGTGTCGGGGTGGTCGGGCCCGTAGATGGTCCTCCACAGCTTGAGCGCGTACTTGGAATACTCCAGCGCGGTGCGGCTGTCGCCGAGCTGGTGCAGGAACAGGCTGAGGTTGAGGTAGTCCAGCAGGGTCTCCTGCGAGTCAACACCAATGGTGCGCTCGGCAACGAGGATGGCCTTGCGTGCGAGCTCGACGGCGGCCTCCTTCTCATCGATCTGGAAGTAGATCATGGAGAGCTGGTGGTAGATGCGGGCAACCTCCGGGTGCAGGATGCCGTGGATCTGCTCGTGGAGGGACAGGGACTCGAGCAGGAGCTCCTGGCCCAGCTTGCGCTGGTTCTGTGCAATGGAGATCCTGCCAGCCTCCAGGGCCTCATCTGCCACGGAGCTGCGGGGTGCAGAGTCCTTGACAATGGGAACAATGTTGACAATGTCATCAGCAGTAAACGTATGAGGTGCCGTGGTGGAGATGGTAGAGGCAGGAGAGCCATCGCGGGACTTCTTCTTCTTCTTCTTGCTCTCACCATTGCCATTCACAACAGGAGCCTCAGCTGCGGGTGGCGTTGGAGCTGGAACTGCTGCCGCCGCCGCCGATGCCGCCGTGAAGGCGTACTCCTTGTATTGCACCTGAAGGCCAAGCTTCAGGCACACCTCGCGCAGCACTTGCAGGTTGCTGAGCTGAGCCTGCCATTCAGGTTCCAGCTCGTACCTGAACCGTTGGTGGGTCTCGCTCTCGATGGCTTTCCTCAGGCTCTCGGGCGTGACGCTCTCAAAGGCCAGGTCGGCCTCGCCGTAGAGGGAGCGGAGCGACTGGTCAATCTCGGCCGTCGGCTTAGGGTTCAGGCCGCTGCCGAGGAAGCAGTTGAGGAGGTGAGCAATGCAGGGAGAGGTCAGAGGCAAGGGCAGGTACTTCAGGTACTTGGAGGCAACGTGCTTGAAGGACCGCACGACCATGTCCCGAACGCAGATGTCCCGCATGCTCTGCAGCCGCGATCCCTCGCTCAGGGTCGCGATCTTGCCCAGATATCGCATATTTATACCACGCTTGTGGAGCAGGTTGCGCACCGAGGCTCCGTCCATGGGGAAGCTGGCGTCAGAGTCCCTCAGGTCGTTGAGAAGCTCTGGTATGGCTGACTCTCGGAGGAAGGCGCACGCAGCACGAACCTCTCGCTCGTCAGCTGCCATCTCCTCCTTCTCAGCATCGGTCTGTGGCACCTGGCCACTGAACACATCTGGGTTCAGGGCAAACTTGAAGTCGTTGGCATCAATCCGGTCGTCCTTGTCGGCCTCCTCCTCCTTCTGGACAACCTCGCCATCGGCCTCCTCCTCCTCCTTCTTCTCCTCCTCCTCGGCCTTCTCTTCACTCTTCTCCGTCTCCTCCTGCGAGGCCTCGACCGCAGGCTTCTCTTTCGACTCTTCTGGTGATGCCTTGTCGTCCTTCTTGGCCTCCGCACGCTTGGCGATCTCGGCGTTCAGCCACTCTCGCATCTTTTGCCGGTGGAAGAGCTCAACAAGCTCACCCCGCAGCATAGTCATCCGGTGCGGGTAGTCATTGGTCTCCTCAGCGGCCATCTCGTCGAGCCAGGCGGCATCCAGTGGGGTGATCCGGTAGAGGTCCAGCACGTATTTCCGACCATCGGTCCCCAAAAGACCCTTGGTCTCAACACTAGCTTCCAGGTCAAAGCGCTTGCCGTCCTTGTCCCACACGGCATGGCCCTTGACCTTCATCGCCTTGGAGAGCTTCTTGAAGGGCGCGGCGAACTTCTCGTTCGCGGCGACGACCTCCTTGCCATCCACAGCACCGTAGTCGATCTGGTTCTCACCAGGCTCTCTCTGCTTGAAGATGCCCGGGACGATGCTCTGTCCAACAATGCGCTTTCCGAGGTAGTCCACGACCACGGTGCCGGGTGTGTGCAGACCGTCAATGTCCAACTGGTTCACGGTTTTCACGCCGAGAACATCCTTGCCCGTGGCAACTCGCGCCGCCTCATCACCGCCTTCCGAGGTGAAGGTGCCGACACCATCAGCGCCAAAGGAGAAAAAGACGTTGTTGTACACGAAGATCTGGGCATCGGGCCCTTCGGTGGGGTTGAGGGGGGCAATCTCGCCACGGGCCACCATGACGGCCGCCCTGGCCGCGGCTTCGGTGTAGTCGGCGTAGAGCTTCGCCAACAGACGCTCCCTGAAGACGCGATCCTGCATGTTCTCCTTGGGCAGCTCCTTGGCAGACTGGAACTCCTCGTTCCAGTCGCGCAGGGTGTCGGTGCCCTCGATCCCAGCGATGAGGAAGGTCTCCTGCGTGCGTGTAGCATCAGGGCTGTGAGCGCAGGCAGGAGAGGACATGGACGGGACGACCCATGGTGCCGCAGGAATGGTGTTGGCGATCTGGAAGGTCGCCAGAGGTTCTCGGCGGTTACTGTACTCCTGCAGCTGTGCAAAGGACTCGTTGAACGAGGGCGAGATCTCCCCGAGCAAGGTCAACAGGGAGTGGGCAGAGGCGCCCTTGGGTGCCTGGCGGGGGAAGGGGTCGAACTTTGCGTTGGAGGACTTGTTGACGTAGAAACCTCCCACGTGGGCGGTGATCTGGAACTGCTCGCCCTCGTTGGTGGTCACGACCAGGTAGAGCAGGTGGCCCCTCTGGCGGAGGTGTGCGGGCGGAGGGTTCCAAGGCGAGACAGAGATGGCCTTTACGGTCTTGGGCGCCGGCTCTTGTTCTGCGGGAAGCAGCGCAGAGATGGAGGGTACGGTGCTGAAGTCATACTCTCCAATCGCCGTCTGCTCCTGGTTTGTCTTGTCCAACACATCCCCACACTCGGCGGCCACCTTCTCGAACAAGGACAGTCCAGGAAGGATACCCTGTATCGCATCGGTGCGGTCTCCTGATGCGCCGATGAGCTCCCGCACCCTGACCATGTGTAGCCTTGCCTCTTTCTCGGTGTAAGGGTCCTCGACCAGGCGCAGCTCAGAGCCGGCGCCAATGTCCTTGATCTCCGACACCGGGATGAAGTCGTTGACCCGCTCGCCATTATGCTCGAGGTGGAAGCAGGAGTACTGCAGGGCTATCGGAAACTCGATGATGGCCTGGCGGACCTCGTGGACCTGCTCTTGGGGTGAGACCTATAATTTATTGCGAGGGCAGTCAGCGTCTGTAGACCACAACAACTTCTCTCTCTCTCTCTCTCTCTCTCTCTCTCTCTCTCTCTCTCTCTCTCTCTCTCTCTCTCTCTCTTTCTCTCTCTCTCTCTACCTGTCCTCTCTCCCCCCCCCCCTCCTTTTTAATCCGACCTGTCCTGAGGTGATTTTGAGTGGATCCTTGATGACTGACACATAATCACTCCACAGCTCGACTGGATCAGCGTTGGTGACTTCCTCGAGGTCCAGGCCTACCTGAACGGCGTGGGCACGCTCTAGGTCGGAGGGAGCTGGTCCGATGTACAGTGCTGAAGTCCACACGTGTGTGTCGTCAGATTTCGTTCATCAATTTTTGGTCGATGTTCTTCATGAGTAGTGCTCTTCCTGAAATGCGGACAACAATTAAATGTGATACCCACCCACCTTGACGTTTTGTGTTTTAACTTTTTATTATTATTATTATTATCATTATTATTTACTGCCAAACTTTCGGTTGTCTGCCATTATATACAATCACCCCCACGCGGATATTCAAAGAAAGTCTGTCGTAAAGTTGTTGTCTTCTCTCAAGCCCACAACCTCCAGATCCAGCTTCCTCTCGCCTTTCGACGGCCCTCCATGTCTCTCCCTCACAGATCTCGTTAAGCATACAGAGTTGCGTGATTGGTCTGGCTTTTTTCTTCTTCTGTCTATCAGAAAGTTCCCCGCGACAGGGTGTATGTATTATATATTTATTTTTAAAACATCTACAAGAACCTTTCCCCCCCCCGATCGCCAGGGTGGTTGATGGTCCAGTTATTCATTGCTCATGTCCTGCTTTTTTTTCTTCTCTTCACTCCCCCCCTTTTTTTTCTCCTTCATCATGACCAGGTTGAACCAGCCTTGTTTTGTGACGTGGAGGGGAAACAGACCTGTCTGTCCCATCTAGCCCCTCTCTTTCCTCGCCCCCGCCCTCGCCTTCTCCAGTCGATTGTGTGACTGATGAGATAATTTTCCCCCTTTCCCCTGGCAACAAAACTCACTAAAAGCGTTTCTTCGTCGCTAACCCGTAGTCATAACACATGTGCACGCATGTAATACCATGAAATAACACACAGCGCTCCGATCAGCGCTGAGGCAGGTATCCCCTGAATGTACTGAAGTCCCGTCCCGTCCATCTTTATTATTGAAAGAAAAAAAACTCCTCATTCGCCTCAGATCATAGTCCCATCCAGTGACACACAGGTGTAGTATACCCCCATATGCCTTCAAGCACCCATCTTTCCACCTCTTTATGGTGTGTATGAGCATCAGGAGAAGATGGTGGACCGTCTACATCAAAGAATCTGGGAGGGAATAACCCCTCATAAAAGAAAGGGTTCAGGCTTCGTAGGTTGGTGTCGAGCTCCTGTTGGCTGATCTTGTCCCCCTGCGAGGACATCGAGGAGCGGCCCAGGGTGGCCGACGAAGAAGTTGAGCTGGTCCCGTCGCCGCTTACACTGCCGCCGCTTATACTACCAAAGCGGAAGCGTTCCGTCAGCAACGGGGGCGGCCAGCAGCTGCTGTCCATACCTATGCCTGAGTCGGCATAGTCCGAGTCCCTGAACCGCACCGGCCGTATGCGCGCCACCAGGGACGTGAGGTCGTTGAGGACGCCGACGCAGTCAGATGCGTAACCGCTGGACGTGGAGACGCTGCCGCCAGGCGGCGGAATCTCGGTGACTGCCTCCCGCTCGAAGATCTGCCGCGCCATGTTGATGGCCAGCGTGTCTGTGTTGACTACGTTGGAAAAGACCATCTGGTGGAGGAGCAGGATGACAGCCGCGTTGAAAATGTGGTGCAGGTCCGTCAGGGTGAGCTTGCCGGGGCTGTCGTGGCCCGTGCCGCACCGCTGGTAGAGGTGGCGCCCCAACCGCAAATTGCGCCGCGCGGCGCCACTGCACTGCAGAATGTGTTCTGGCTCCATGCCGGGGCTGTCAAACATCTCCCTGCGCGATCTTGTCAAGTCGCCGCCGATGGCACACTTGACCGCTATGAAGAACAGCGGCCGGAGCGTCAATATGATGAGCTGCGAAGGGGGGGGGGGGTGGAGTGTGTGGGTAGGTTGTCAGTCATGGACGATGCCTTCTAAGCCAGACCACTGAACTTGGTTGCCTGGGAGGAACGAGACGACTTTACCTGGTTCCATTTCATGTGTAATACGCAGAGAGCACGGTCTGTCGGCAAAGCGTCGGTGGGCTGTTTCCCTAAAGTCTCTAGGATGTCGCTTGGTAACTCCTCCCTCGGTGGTATATGAAAATCTGGTGGCACGTCGAGTGGTATTTGTAGAGCCTGGGGCAGTCTTTCTCGCCACAGATGCAGCAGTCCCAGCGGTTTGGACACATGACTACCATGGGTCTCGTAAACGATGGGGACTTCTCGAGGAGCGATATGGTACGTATCGGAGACAATGTAGCCGGCAATCTTGCAAAGTTCGATGTGTGCGAGCAGACCGTGTGGAGGTGGCATTCCTCTGTCGGAAGGTGCTCAGCTCGGTACTGGACATCAATGTTGGAAAGACGAGAGGAGGGAAACTTACGCTGTCTCTTGTGGTAAGGCGAGTGTGAATGCTTCATCGGGAAACATGGGCGGACGGCCCATCATGCAGCTGATATCTTTGCTCAGACAGTATAATGTCCACACAATTCTCCTATCCCCCTCACCATCGTATGCGCCCTTCAATCCCCCGAACGCGGCACAGATAGTGAGGGCTTGAGAGAGAATGGTATAGGCACCGTCTCGTCGGTTCATCTCCACCATGTACATGGCCATCAGGGCCAGTGCAGGGATATCGTGGAAGGTGTGGCCGGAGACGTCCAGGGGGTCCCCCAGGATGTTCCGCGCTTTTGCGAAGAACCTCTCGCCCAGGTGACCGTCTTGCCTAGAGCCAGTCGCTTCCAGGGAGTAGATGGTCCCAATGGCAAAAGCAGCTTCGTAGAGTGCCCTGCCCCGCTGTGGGATATCGTCAGCCTGCATGGTCAGCCAAGCCTGTGGCGTGAGTTCTCCGAAGTAGTGAAGGCCTCCGCAGGGCCAGGAATTCCTGGAGCTCTGCAGAAGCTCGTCCACCTTTGAGAGAAGGGCAGCCGCCATGTCCCAGTTGTAAAATATCGAGGAGGCGCGGACCTCCTCTGCCGGGGGCGTATAGAGTGACAGCGAATCTGACGTCTGGTATTGGCCGCGAGACGCGAGAAACCTCATTCCGGGAGAAGAGTCTGACAAGGGCCCGGTGAATCCAAAGGCGGATTTGAGTGTGTACATGAACCTCTTGAGGTGGTCTAGAAAACATGCACCAGAGCTTCCACCCAGCCAGCGCTTGATCCCTCTCTTGTCCTGGAGGAGACTCCCATCGACTCCGTTAATAGTGATGAGGTGTAGGTATTTCCGTGGTTCTAGCTTCTGTACATAGCGAACCATAAACTGGTTTGGGTCAACAGGCGGGAATGTGGTGACAGTGGTGGTCGGAGTGACAGTGGCCGTCGAAGCGTTAGTTGAGGTCGATGTGACACTTGAGGTCGATGTGGCGGTTGAGGTCGAAGTCACAGTGTCGGTCGACGCGTTCGATGAGCTGGACTGCAGTTCCTCATCCCTAGCGGAGATGATACTGATGCGACGACCATCTGGGTTCTGTCGTACGTCCGCAATAAACTTCTGCCGCTGCACAGGGTCGGGCAACAGTTCCTGCAAGCATTTCTCCAGGACAGCGTTCTTTGCCTTGAGCGCCTCGTACTCGGTTGCAGCCACAAATATCTTCTTGTCGGTGGCCGGGTACTCACAAATCCGTTGCGCCGCTTGACATTGGGCACATGGCTTTTCACCAGTACACCGGACGCGCCGGACATTGCAGCCGTTACACCTGGATTCGGGAATAGATTAGAGGAGCCTCTCAGGAAGTCTCGAGTCGAGCCACGTCGATAGAAACAAGACTGATGACACGAAAGCCATCCAATGGGGGGAGGACACAAAAACAGCACCTCCACCCCCTCCTCCTAACTCCCCTCCCTCGGGATGGATGGACGGGCGGGCGGGGACGACTAGGGGACAAACGAGTTCGAGTGACACTCACGCTGTCTTGACACGTTTCCTGTCCCCGTCTTTGACATGGGCGCGGCGAGGGTTTACACCTAACCGCCCAGTTTTAGAGGTACCGGCGAACGAACCACTTCCAGTCATGGCGATGAGAAAGAGCCTTCTGTACCAGCAGCTCTGATTCACGCCGGCAGTTGTGCATCACAGGAGGATCGTCCGCTGGGCTGGTAATGAATGATGAAGCTGAACTAGGTACATAGGCTGCCATGGAGAAGAGGGAATAGAAGCTGAAGACACGAGGTTTTTGTGGCCTCGGGCTGAACCTCGATAAGTACCTTGAGAGGTTCGGCTCCCTGAGGAGAAGAGGGGAAGGGGGGGGGGGGACACGGCAAGATGCGTCTCCTAGGGATAGCACGCCGGCCGAGATATATGGGACAGGCCGCGTCGCGTCCCTTTACTTTACCCCAGCATGCGAACTGTACCCTCTCCTCTGTGCTTCCCGTGTGGACTGAGGAATGAGAAAGCGGCCGGGCCAGATCGAGGGCAGGGCAGGTCACTGCTCTCTGCGGAGTGCGCCTGGCCCGTGTGCCTTGTTTGCACTGCTGGCTCCCGTCCCTCTTGCCGTGGTGCTCCACGGCCAGGCCGCCCGTGTCGTGTGCGAGTGTGAGTGTACAGCTCTTTCTCACACCTCCTATAAACAGTGAGATCAAGTAGGCAGTTGTGCCCTGCAGACGCTCGGCAAGGGGAGATTGTCACGGCCCTGGTCTTCTGAGCACCAGACGCAGTCAGACGGCAACAGTAGGGCACCCAAGGTAGAGAGGTTCGAAAGCAAAAAGCTGAAGAGTGTGTGTTGGCGGGCTCGGGAATAGTAACTGCAGTGTCAGCCGTGTCCTCCCACTCCCTCTCCCTCTCCCTGCTGACACTGCAGGCAAAACCAATATTGGCTAGTCGATTACGCGGGAGCGGGCGTTTAGCCCTAATACTACCGCCTCAGCGACTCGCCCTCAGAGCTTATTGCAAGATTTACTCCCTGCGTATGTGGGCCGCTAGAAGGGCACCAAGATGTCACCCCACATGCTGCCGGATAGCTTAGTTCAAGGTCGGACGTGATGTCGTAGTCCATTGTGCCCTCCTCATTCCAAATTCCTGCCCGAGGAAGAGTTGAGGTGTGCATGCCAGCCAGCTTCATGACCTACATGACAGGGTGTGGTTGTAGAAGGGGTCGGGTCAGATCTCGAAGGCTAGGGGTGTGGGCTAGGCTATACTGTGCCCCTGGCCGAACATGCTTTGCATCAGATCGCATATTGACAGATCTCGTATCTTGTCGCAGGGGAAGAAAACGAAATTGTGAGAAATGACAGAGGCGGGCAAGGTCGAGGAAGGGAGTGAAACTGTGGACGAGGGTCTAATGCATAAGGTACACTCCTAAGGGAATGCAAGCGGCAAAAGCAAGGCCAATGAACCGGAATGTTGTTTATCGAAGCCCGACTTGCCCCCTCCTAAGCAAGGGTTCAGGCCCAGCCGGACCCCCTTGGCCTGCCGCTACTGCGGCGGTCTTTTGTCAAATGTGACTGAAAAACCTCTCCTCCTCGGTGGCCAATGTCTTAGACAAAATTCGTATATCCCCGATGGCCCAGGCGCCCTGCTCTGTCATGTAGACGTCAATGAGCTCCGGAGGAACCCATTCAAAAATGACATTGCGAATGCCTACATGGACTGCAGGCTCGCCCGACCCAGGCTGTCGCGATGCAGTCTTCTCGCTGTCAAGGCTGTTGGATACCGTACCCGCCGCAGCATTTTGAATTCTCTCGCTGTTGTGGTCCGCCAGCCAGGCACGGTACAGCTGGCTGGGGGCGTTGTCTTCCACGACATGCGCGCATGCAGCCCCTGGGGGCGCTACTTTTTCGGTTTCGCCTAGGACCACTATCTTTGCTTTGGGTGAAGCATGTCTGGCGCTTAACACAGCTGGCAACGATCCCGTCTTGTTGCTGACAGCTCCAGACTCGGCAATTCTGTCGGCCCCGAGGAGCACTATGTCGACGCCTTCGGATGCAAGGGCTGCAGAGGCATCTGTGTAGAGTGTCACCTGTAATTTTGAGAGTGGTGCCACGCGAGGGTCCTTCTGCGCCTCGGCGTCATGACTTGCAGGTGCTTTTGATGACCAGGCGCCAGCGGCCCGGACCAGTGAGCTGGCCAGAGAGACCCCCTCGAACAGCGGCCGAGACTCTAGGATGCGCAGATCGAGTTGGAGGCCGGTGTCAGCAATGACACGCCCGAGGGCATGTGAGACTGTGGAGCTCTCCGACAAGGTCAATACCTTTATTGGCCGACCAGATGCTTCTCGGGTAGCGAATTGCTCGCCTAAGAAGTTGACGAGTGCAGCTGAGACTTTACTTGCTGCATCCTCTCTAGCACCGATGCGGCGGTTAAGCTCCTCTACAGCAGCAGCCCTCCACTCGACGGAGCTGCCGCCGCCGCTGCTGCTGCCGCCGCCGCTCCATGTGCCGTCCTGATTAGCCTCCTGGATCGTCTCCTCTATGCTCTTTAGAGCAGCGAGCAAGGCGCTCAGGATGGCAGCCCCCATGGACTCCCTGCCGTTCTTCCAGATGTGCCATGCGGCAAAGCGGACCTTGGTCCACCATTCGTCAGTTGGCTGCTGAGCATCCGTTTTCAGTATGATGTCTCGTAGGATCTCTAGGGCGACGCCGGCCAGCTGGCGGGCGCCACTCTGGTGGTCATTTTTCAGCCTCTCGAGACCGTTGGTAAGAACGGCTCCAGCGTCGACGCCAAGATCCTTCTCGAACCACACACGGCGCAGACTTTCAGCTAGGCGCGGCACGGCGCCAAAGCTCTCAGAGTCTTCAATGTCCATTGGGTCATACCAGGCCCAGTCTTCGTGCTCCCAGTCCAGAGTGATGCCGTCCTCTCCTGTGCCGCCCTCGCTAGGGTCTTTGAGGCGGAAGGCAAAGGGGTGGATGGTCCACTCCCGCCCTATCGATTCGTCTGGCAACACATAGCTTTTGCCCTGTCGCATGAGCTCTAGGGAAGAGGCAGTCAAGGTCGTCTCCTCACGGATCTCTCTCCAGGCTGCTGCTAGGGGCGAAGGGTCCTCAGGGTCAATGCTCCCAGACACGACTGCCCATCGATGACTGCACCATGTCAACCAGTCAGAGAGTCAGCAGGAACCTGGTGCTACGGAATAGTAATAGTGATGATGATGATCATAATCATAATAATAGGAGCCCAGCTGACGAGATGGGGACGGAAGCAGGTAGCCTGATGCACTCACGGGTAGGTGCGCACTTGGCCACTGCGCTTGAACAAGGCGACCTTTGCCCTTGGTTCGCCATCATCCTCTTTACTAAATTTGTAGAGAAATGACGAGACAACCGAGCGCTTCTGCGGAGGCGGCCTGTTGCCGCTGGAGGAGGCAGCCCCGGACTGGTTGTCGGTGGTACCCATGCTGGAGTAGTAGTAGGAGGAGCAGCAGGTGAGGTCCACACTCCGCGCCTCTCTTCTCGGCGAGTACAGACCACAAGCGAGATGCAGTAGAGCCGACCGACGGGATGTTGCAAGCCTGCTGGGTGTGCGCAGCAGCGACGTGGTGACTCGAAATCTGAAGCTCGAGAGGGTGCTCATCATCTCATAGCGCTGGGCCTTTGAGGAAAGTCGGAAACACAAGTGCCTTTTCTTGGCTGCAGGGCCCGGCCCACCACTTGGTACCTGCCTAGTGTATGTAGTTGAATATGGCTCAATCGTGGGAAGGAACGATGATGAGGTTGAATTCCCAGGTATGACGCACGAGCCGCTACTGTGCTGTATGAATAAAGATCGGATGCCTAAAACCCTAACCCTTCTCGGTACTGCACTATGGAGGACAAAGGCGGAAAAACGACTCCTTCACGACTTTCTTGTTTGAATTATGACCAAGAGAGTTCTACAGCGCAAAATTCACCTTTGTTCGGAAAAGAAAGAAGAGAAGAAGAGAGAGAAAAAAGAAGAAAAGTTTGGTTGAGCGCGTCTCGCCTAGAGGGAAAAGCAAAGAGAATCCCCGCTCGCATGTTTCGGACTAAGGAAAAAAAAAAGGCAAAGAAAGGGAGCAAGGAAAAAAAAAAATTTTTTAAAAAAAAAAGAAAAGAAAAGAGAAACTAAAGAAGAAGAAAAAATAATCACCAAGAATCCTCCGGACCTTTCCCCCCCTTCTCCCCGCCCGTGTGCCAAGCCATGAGGATCATGCAAGACATAATACAGAGGTTGGGAAGCGGGACGTTCTTAGGCCGAGAAGGAGGACTTGACGCCTTGCCCACATTACCCTGTGCGGATGATGATGATAAGACTGACGACGCATGTAAGCCCAGGCAGCCATGAAGATAACCTCGAAAGAGGGATAACACCAAATACATTCCAGTATATAGTAGTGGTCTGAAAGAAAGAAGAAGAAGAAGAAAAGGGATGGGAATCCCTCAATCAAGCCCAAAAACCCCCAAAAAACTACGCTGGTCTCACTGTGAAGCACTAGAAGTGGCACCATCTATTGGCGAATATGACCATGTCTCAGGGCCTCGGGTCCTTCACCCTGCTCCAGCGGCCAGCGCATGAGTACCAGCAGCTCATGCGAGACGGACAGCTCACCAGCGAGGGCCTGGTCACCTCCTTTCTCGACCAGATCGACCGGCACAATGAGAACGGGCTGAAGCTCAAGGCCATCCTGTCGGTGTGTCCAAGGGACGTGGCGCTCGCTCGGGCCAGGAAGCTTGATGAGGAGCGGGAACGGGGACAGATCCGTGGCGAGCTGCACGGTATCCCAATCATCCTCAAAGTGAGTGGGCGAGAAGAACCTGCTGCAGGCAAAACACTGGTAATCAGAAGGTTATAATATCGATGGTTGGGCTGATGATGCGTGTAGGATGCCATCGTTACCCATCCCTCCTTGGGTATGATCACGTCTGCGGGCTCGTGTGCAATCGCATCTCTGGTGGCCAAGAGAAATGCAACTGTGGTCGACAAGGTCAGCACCATAGTCTACGACTCGATGGCACTCGAGCCCGGAAGAGATCGTGACTAACCTAGGTTCTCTCAGCTCCTGGAAGCCGGCATCATCATCCTAGGGAAGGGGAACTTGACTGTGAGTACATAGTGATTGTCCGCTTTCTCGTCCCCTCTCAAAGTCTATATCACCCAGTGTGCTGACTACAACACCTCTGCAGGAATTTTGCGGAATGAAGTAGGAAGACCATAGTTGACCAATGACAACAAGACATTTCTGCTCATCGTGTTTCAAGGTCTGACAACACCCCCATCGGTTGGAGCGCATACGGAGGCCAGACCCTCTCCCCATACAGACGGGAAAATCTCGAAGGCGATGACCAGCCGGTTTGTCTACCCCCTCCTCACCCTTCTGCTGCTGTATACACTGACATCGAGAGGAATGGTAAAAACAAAACAAAATAAAGGTATGCGGCGGCTCTTCCGTCGGTCCCGCCGTCAGCATAGCAGCAGGCTTCTCGCCCCTGGGCATCGGCACTGAGACGGGTGGCTCGAACGTGCTGCCGGCGAGTATGAATGGGCTCTACGGTCTGACCTTGCCACACGGCTCGGTGCCCATCGACGGGATCTCGAGGATTGGGGCCATCTCGGACCGTGTAGGCGTGATGGCCCGGGATCCTCATGACTTGGTGGCGCTTGCCAAGATCCTCCTCCACACTCCTACCAGCGGGCATGATACTGACCAGGGGCTCGAGAAGGGTGGAACTCAAGCGGCTTCTGGGTGGAAGGGGTTGTCGATTGGGATTCTGGATAGCCAATGGGCCATTCATCCAACCATCGAGTGGAAATGGGGCTCGGATGAGGTGGTGAGGAAGAGGAGCCAAATCCTACCCTGCTCTGCTCTGCCCTGGTCTTATACAGTACCATCCAGCTGACGAGGAGCGCTTCCCAGAAAGAGAAATTCGCCTCAGTGGCCAAGAAGCTGGAGGAACTCGGTGCCAGAGTCGTCTTTCCACTGCAGCATCCCCCTCAGTGGGAGTCACTCAAGTTCGAGGGCGAGACCCTGCACACGGTCTGCTGTGAGGGGACTTCCCCGTGCCAAGTAATTATCATGAGCGATGTCGAGGATAGGGCTGACATAGACATTCTTTAGATCACGAGTTCGCAGGCGTCCTTCAAGACTTCATCGCCACAAACTTTGAGCGTGACCCGAACCTCACTAACCTGGCCGATGTTGTTGCCTGGAACGACGCCCACGCCGACAAGGCGATGCCAGAGCGTGAGTTCTAGCGGAGAGCACCGTCCCATTCCCTCCTCCGTTCCTTCAATAATCCCACTGAGAGTTATTCCCAACCCCTCGAGAAGACATGTTCATTGACACACTACACGAAAGCCTACACAACCCAAACAGAACTTATCAAAGCCCTCCACGACACCATGACCCCCGAGAAATATACAGCCGCAGCAACAGTTCTTCGCCATCTCGCCCAGCAAGGCGGCATGGCGAAGCTCATGCGCAATTTAGACCTCGACATCGTGCTCTCCGCCTCGGACGCCGCCCTGATCTCGTTCTCGTCCTGTGCTGGCTGGCCTGTGGCGACAGTCCCGGTGGCCAACTTGGCCAAGAACGATCAGCCGTGGGGGTTCTTTGCTCTCCCGCGGGATGGGAGGCTGGATCTCCTAGTGCGATTTATGAGGGCCTTTTTCGACTCCTTTGAGGGTATTAGAAGACCAAAGAGACCCTTTCTGAGCGAGGGCGTATAGTCACAAAGTCGCAGGTGCCGGAATAAAAGACAAAATGATCTCTCAAACAATGCCCACGGCCGGGGTACTGCATGTGCTTGACACTCGACTTTTCCTCAAACCCCCACTATACTTTACCATTGAAACTTTCTGGAGTCCTACAATATGGAGAGACCTTGCCGGAGACTTAGGCTACGATGAACTTGTCTTTTTTTTCTTCTCTTCTTTCTTTTCCCCCTTCTCATGATGTGATTGAACCGTCAACAGCAAAAAGAAGTCTCACCCACTGCCGTTTTGTGTTCTGTAACCCCTCAATTACCAGCACGCGCGTGGTGCGCCACGACTCCATAACAGTCGAGCAGAATTCACACAGAGACCGCCGGCTAGCAAGGCGAGATCTCTCGAACGAGAGCCGAATACGGAGCCATCGCTTGTAGAAGGCGAAATACAAGCGACGGTACCGCGGTGTTTATTATAAATGGTGGGGGTTCGCGTAGGCACGTACCATAACCTTTTTGTTTGTAGTAGCAGCCATAGCGGACTGGCGTGAGCCGGAATATGGAAGGCCGTCCTAGACCAGATCGATTCATGTTCTGTGAACAAGACGATGGTCTTGGCGTGGTCCCAAACACTACTACTATGGTCATGGAGAAAAAGAGAAAAGAAAGAAAAAATTTCGTGTGATAGGCGTGTCTCGACCTGCAGATAATCTCCACTTGCTTCGGTCCACCACATCACATCTTCTTCCCACCACTGTGTGCGCCTCTGTCCTGTGATGGTTGGTGCCCAAGCATGTGTGTGCTAGTAGCATGTCTCCCTGGATCTCTGCAGGGTCGCACAGCATCCTGCGCAGAGCAACGGAGTACGATCCGGCTCCCACCGAAGTATGGGTCGATGTTACAGTAGACAGTGTGTCGGGTCCGAGAGCGAGCTTCAGCCCGCGGGAACAGGGCTGGCTGGGCTTAAAGTGGTGCATACGAATCCACAAACTCGGATCTTACGTACCGTACATAGTAGATGACAACCAACAGTCAGGCACATTGTTGCATGAATGCACTCCATGCATCGAAACCACCAGACTGCATGCCGCATTGGGTTGCGGGCAGCTGACACAACGGTCTCGAAGGTCAAGCAGTGTGTGTGGCTCACTCACCGACGCCTGGTTGATACCAATAGTGCCTAGATTCAAGTCACACCTGCCAGAAAACACCGGTCACTCACCGAAGGTTTGCAATGGCATAATTGCGCTAGAGGGCTCCATTTGTTAAAGGGTACATTGGACCATGTAGTGGTTCTCATCGTGTTAGCTGTGCAGTCGAGTCGACTCTGCACTCGTAAGAAAGTGCTCATGTATGCCGAGAGCCGAGTTTCTCAGGCACTTTGAAATCTTGAAATGGGGGTCAGGAATGGGAAAAATCACCACTTTCGGTGAAACTCCCGGGTCTTAGTACACGAACTTGACTACTGCTTTGGGCATGTATAACACCGGTAGTTAGTTGGGGCAACTAAAATGTATAGGCTGTAAGAAACGATGCAGGCCTAGTCGTGGTGGTGGAAAAGCTTGGATGGATGGGTGTCGTTGGGCTGTGAAAGGCACCATGGCGGTCGTGCATGACCAGTCGCCTGACCCGGCCGGAAAAGATGGCTCATGAGCCCCCAGATCATCAGATGATGAGGCCAGAGGAAGGAGGACACGCCAAGGACGACCAACTAATTACTGTGTATGTCCTCGGCGTTTAGTGTGTAGAGAAAAAAATTTTCTCGGTCTGTATACGATTGTAATATGTCCGACCTCGCTCTGCAGTGTCAGCGGAAGCGGAGAAACCCCCATATATTATGGACGAAAGAGAGGGGAATTCATGGGGGCATGGGACGGAGGAGTGGGAATGGCACAGTGTTGAGGCATGGATGATGCCTCAAAATCGACCTTCCCAATTATCCACCCTGGCAAAACAGACCAAGAATTGATCTTATCAGATCATCTATGACCAATGAAAACAGCTCGGTGGAGTAGCGGCCGAGGCACGAAGGATCGACCTCGCGTCTTACAGGATGTTAATGAAAGATCTGACAAGTCTGCTAGTCGTACCTTGCTTACGCCGTCCCAATGGTGCGAAGGGGCATGTCCACCACCCATTGTATGTCGCAAGCAATGGTCCATAGTACTTTGTGTCGTCAGGGGACGACCTGGCTCGCGGCCATCTTGTGCCAAGGGGTGGACTGTCGCCTTCGAGGAAAACTCGAGTTGTGCTGTACGCACATAGTACAATCTCAGCTACCTGCAGGAGCAAGCAAGCGTTCCTCTTTTCTCTCTCTTTTTTTTCTTTTCTTTTCTTCTTCTTTTCTTTTTCGATATGGCAAACGTGGGGAGGGTGGCCCATTTGTGTCGTGTACCATAATTGTAGTCTCCCCCCCCCCCCCCCCCCCCCCCCCCCCCCGCTTCTGGCGGCGATGTTGGCACTGAACAAAAGTGAGATGAGCGGTGTCGGGACGTGACATATACAAAACACTCCGCCCCCACGCCGCACCGCACA
>JACWRQ010000126.1:51747-79605 GCA_014849955.1 Cryphonectria carpinicola | reverse complement strand
AAGAAATAAACAAAACATATTATATATATATGAATAGAAAAAAAAAAAAAAAAAAAAAAAAAAGACGACATTTTTTTTTTTTTTTTTTTTTTTTTTTGAGGAATATCACCCAGCGAGACACACACTCACACTCAGCTAAAGCGTTCAGCGACGAAATCGAGACGAGTTCCTTCAAGTTTGATTGAGCATCTGTGCCCCTCTTAAGAACGCAAGCCAAAACATTCCTAATAGTCCAGAGACCACCTATAAGCCCTCTCCCGCCCCCCCCCCTCCCCAACACCATTTGGTTACCCATAGGAGATCATTGTAATAGTAGCGAACCCCTGTGTCAAGTAATCTTGTAGCTCGTGCTCTGTCAGGGACCGGGGGGCGCCGCTATAGTTCATGTTGAACTATTTTCACTACAGTATAGATGCCCATAAACACACTGATACTATAAAACAGTAAACGGATTACGCATATTTGTCTCCTTTTTTTTTCTTTCCCCCCGGCTTCTTCGCAACAATCTTAGGAGGAGACTCGAGATTCGCCCAAGTATTCCCCAAGTTACCATGCTCTAGCCAACCAGACCTCTCAGCTAGAGAAAAAAGGAAAGGGGGGCCCCAGCGCGCGTGCAATACTTACTGCATATGTCCCTCCCTGGTCGGCGTCGTTTGCCTATTTTACCTACATATGCTTATTTACTACTACAAACAGACAAACCCCCCTGCCTGGCCCTTTTTTTGTGGTGTGCTGTGGTGTGCCGTGGTGGATCACTTCACCTCCCTTCTCCTTCTCCTCCCTCACTGCCACGTCTAATCTATCTTGTCTATCATCTATTCGTCCTAGCTCCTGCTGCCTGCTTGCTTTTTTTTTCCTTTTTTTTCCTTTTTTTCCCTCCATGCAAGTGGGACGACGACGACCCAGAGCGGGTATCCCAATAGTTTCGAGGGCTGTTCGTGTTCTCACGGGACAGGGGGTTTCCGGATCAGGTTTGTTCAGCCGCCGGGATGGGGCGTGTGGCTTGGATTTTGACTTGAACTGGCAAGATTTGATGAGATTATTCCCGCGGCGGTGTGTGAGACATTGGCGGCTGAGAGACAGAGAGAGAGAGAGCGTGTGTGTTTTTGTTTGTTTTCTTTGGTTTGTTTACTATAATATTTACATGGTCTTTTTTGGGTATTACTATTTTCGTCTTTTCTTATTATTTCAGTTTCTCTTGTGGCACAGGTTCTCTCTCTCTCTCTCTAAGGATTTTAAGACAAAACAGTCTTGATTGTCTGTTTGTCTCCCAGGATCCCCCCCTTCTTCCCATGGCCTCCTTTCCTGCAAGCATACAAAAGCGAGAGACGACAGGAAGATGAAGAGAGGGAAAAGATCTGTCTCTGTGTGTGTGTCAGATTCGACCGGCCCTCGGACCTCGACTCCTTGGCCCATCATATTGAAACGAACTACTAGTATATAATTTTGTTTTTTCTACCCAACCCCCCAGACAAAAAAAGACAAAAACAAAAAAAAAAGCACGAGCCTACAAGCAGTAAAGATCTGACAGGCAGCCCGCACCCGCCCCATCACAAGTACACAGTAAGTAGAAGCCTTTTTTGATTTGGTTTTACCCACCGCGGGATTCATTCCGCTTGGCACTGCAGCATAGCTGCAACGACGACCATTGAGCCTTGGCTGGCTTGCTTTGCTGGCTTGGTAGAGTATCATTTCAGCTGGCCGGCAGGGGTCATGATCGACCAGCCGCATCCTCTTTCGGCTCGCCTTCAGGGCTGTGATTGCCCCGTTTGGGACCAACGAGAAGCGCCCCCCCCCCCTTCCTCTCTTTCTGTTCGTTCAGCCTCATCCGCCATTCCGCAGTCTCCCCCCCCCCTTCTTCCAAAAGTGAGCTTGTCTTGGCTTTGCTTGGCTTGACTTTATTTTGCTTCCCTCTCTCTCCTACCCCTGCCCCAGAAAGATCGCTGCCTTGGGGGAAGAGGAGACAAAGTGGAGGCGTTGGTGCCGGGGCGTAAATAAAGGACGACGGTCTGGACGAAGGGCGCCAGGCCGAGCCCATCATGCATGTACAGGACCAAAATCTAGGAACCGTTTTTTTTGGAGCGTTTCCCTTTCTCATGGAGGGGACCCTCTCATTTGATGCTCCCCTTGGCGCACGAGTCAGATTGGGGTTTGGACTTGCTGCGGCTGCTGGTGATGCAGGAGGAGGAGGAGGAGGAGGAGGAGGTAGTGGTGGTGGTGGTGGTGGTGGTGGTGGCACACGCCACGATGGATAGATGGTGCAGCTGGAGGAGGAGTCAGAGTTCACGCATGTAGGAAGTATATACACGGGGTGGGAGCCTCTTCTTCTTCTTCCCCCCCCCCCCTCCTCTCTCTCCTCTTCTTGGTGCTCAAAGTCGAACGCCTTCATCTCTCGTCTTTCCCCTTTCTTCCTTCTCCTTCTCTCAGTTCCATCCTGTCATTGTTGTTTCTCTCTCTTCTGTCTTACTTGAGAAAGGGGTTTTCCGTTCAGTATCCTATCTCAGCAGAAATGAGCAGCAAATACTCCAACGTCCGGCCCAGCGGCCGTGAGCATATCCCCTTGTATCCCAAGGGCTTCATCGCTCTCCGGATTGTCCAGCTCGTCCTCTCCGTGGTCGTCCTCGGTCTGGACGCCTACACGCTCAGCGTATTCAGCTTTGATGCCAACGAGCTGAACATTTTTACTGTGAGCCTCCTATATATATATATATATACATACGCATACGGCGGTCGGTGTCTTGTTAATATACTGACCCGAGTTTTCGTCTGTTCCCTTTAGGCCCTCTGGACCATGATCCTAGGCATCTACTACCTCGTCGTCGAAGTGGGCGGCCGTGACGCCTGGAAAGGGTACAACTACTGGGCCGTCCTCACCCTCGACATCCTGTCCCTCATCTTCTGGCTCGTCTCGTTCGCGCTCATGGCGGCCCGCGCGGCCCCGTACAGCAGCGGCGTCGAGGTCTGCGGCGTGCTGTACTGCTACGTGGAACCACTCGAGGGAGAATATCTCACGCTGTTTGCATGTATGGCTGCCGTCGCTGGTGTTGGTGGTCTCGAGTTGTATGTTGTTCTCTCTTTATTTCCTTCTTTTTCTACTTTCCCCTTTCCATTAGTATACTCCATATCTTCTAACAGCGACACCGGACTAACCTCTTCTCACCCACCCCTCCCAAAAAATAGCCTCCTCTTTATCGTCTCCCTCTCCATCCACTCAGTCGTCCTTCACCGCCACCGCGAGGCAGGCCTGCACTGCTCGCCCGGTGACGTCCCCCAGCAGCAGCAGCAGCAGCAGCAACAGCAGAACGCCATCCCCCTGGGCGGTCCCGTCCCTGCTGCAGAGAAGCCACAGCCGCAGTACACCGCAGCCTCGGCACAGCAGAGCGTGACCACGCCCACGCCGCCTCCTGGGGCGCAGGCCCCGTATCACCCTCCTGAGATGGCGGGCCAGCAGCAGCAGCAGCAGCAGGGTTATTATGGCCAGCCACAGGCGGTGCAGCAGGGTTATGGACAGGTGGGACATGGGGGTGCATTCTCGGCTCCTCAGCAGGGTGGGTACTAGACCAAAAAGAAGAAGAAGAAAAAATGTGACAGCGTGAGGGTTTGAGGTGATGGAAGGAGGGGTTAACCAATGTGTGGGGTGGATGTGGTGAGGTAGGGGTGGTGAGGATGGTGTGCTTTTGTATATCCTGGTCGTCAGACTTCGATGATAAGACAGAGGGAGAGGGAGACTGAGAGGGTCGACCAGGCTGAGGCATAATGTAGGATACACGACGACGACGACGATGACGACGCCTCGAGTTGGGTAGTGTTTGTTTCTCTCCTTTTTCTTTTTTTTTTTTTTACTGATGCAATGATACCAATCGTTTTTCCATGCCCCAGCCATCCATCCATCTTCGAGAGCCTGTGCGAGGATGAGAGAGAAAAGAAAGTGAAAAAAAGTCAGTACAAGATGGGCCTCCAGCCCTTGCGCCCAACAAAGCCCACCACGCCCTCGTCCCGCAACACATCGCTCCCCAGCCGTCCCGTGACGATGCTCCTCTCATGTTCCGGACCACGAACATAAAAAGGCCACTGCAATCTTCTGTGCACCTCAGCGTCGTCTTGAGCCCTATTAGCCTCCTCCTCATCATCATCACTCCTCTTCCTCTTCTCTTCCCACCACCAGACCCTCCCTTCTTCTTCTTCTTCTTCTTCTTCTTCTTTCTCCTCTTCTTCTTTCTCCTCTTCTTCCGTCCTCCTCCTCCTCCTCCCGTTCTTCCTTCTCACCCGCACGAACCCACAAGCCTCCCTATCCAGCGACAAGAACCACTTCCGCTGGTGCACGCTGCCGATGGTGTTGCATGCGCCAGGGTACGCGTTCGTCCTCCTCACCTCCTCGTCCTCCAGCTCGCGGAGCTCCTTCTCCATATCTGTGAGCCACCCCGGTCCGCTCTGGCCCTTTTCGCCGTCCTTGTGTTCGCCTCTTTTTTCTATTCTCCCTTGTGTTCCCCCCTCCTTGTCGTCGTCATCGTCGTCATTATCTCCGCTACTGCTCGTATCCGGACCTGTTGTCCTCGTCGTCCTCTTAGGAACAGGCCCACGCCTCACCCCACGCCGTCTCCGCCGCCGTGATGCTCCTCCCTCACCACCCTCACCCCCCTCAGCCCTAGCAGCAGCAGCAGCAGCTCTACCCCTCCCCACGGCATCCTCCTCCCTCGTCAGGCGGAGGTTGACGACGTATCCCCTCGGCAGCCTCCACCCCTTCAGCCTAAGCCGGATCTTCCTGTCCGCGAACGCACGCGCCAGTTTCTCCTGCTGCGTCAGCCCGTTCCAGCCTCGCTCGTCTTCTTCTTCTTCCCCTCCATCTCCATCCTCCTCCTCCTCCTCCTCCCCGCCCGAGTCCGACGGTGCTCCTCGGCCCTTCGGTTTCTGCTGCAGCCGCAACACCTCATACTCCCCCGTATCCCAGATCAACAAGCTCCCCACCTCCCACCCGCCCACCTCCACAAGATGGTTCCACAGACAATGAACCCGTGTCTCGACCGCGCCCCGCACACACCCTGCTCCTAATCCGCCGCCGCCGCCGCCAGACTTCCCTCTCGCATTGGGGTCCCCGGGGAGTCCGTACATGATGGCCCACGAGCACGACGAGGTCGGGTTGATCTGCAGGCGGAGGTCATAGTGGGGGCCGGCTATGGGGTGGTCGTGCTGGGTGACCACGAAGTGGGCGCCCTGGGGGGAGTGGGCGTTGTGGTGGTAGAGGGTGGTGTAGTGAGGGATGGGGAGGAGGGAGAGCGGGTGCTGGAGGGGGGAAAGAGGGCGGGTGTGGGATTGTAGTTGGTGGGTGAAGTGGGTGAGCTGTTGTTGGTCGTCGGTTGAGAGGACGGTGGTGGATGCTGAGGGAGGACGACGACGAGGAGGAGGAGGGTTGTTGGTGTCGGTTGTGGTGGTGGCGGCGGACGTCGACGGCGGTGGTGATGGTGGCGAGGAGGCTGGCCGCTTGTCTGCTCCGCTACCCTCTTTCTCCTCCTCCTCCTCCTCCTCCTCCTTCTCCTCCTTCTCCATGTCCACTGTCCCATGCCTACCCTCCAATCGAGCCTCGTCTGTGGTCTCGCGAGCACGCCTGCGCTCACCATCTCGTGACTGCGCAGGCACCTCGACCCGCCACGCCAGGTTGCGCTTCTTAACAAACGGGTTAGCGACGAGCTCCGGGCTGGGCTTTCTCTTCGATTGGGAACTCATTATCGTGAGTGGTGGTGCATGTATAGAAGAGAAAAAGAAAGGAAGAAAACGAGTGAAAATCACAGCGTGAGAGTCTTCATTGCTCTTCTACTCACTCTCTTTGAGTACTTACTTACATAAGATTCATTCCACGAAATACTCCCGTTAGTCAATTGATACGAGATGAAAAAGAAGTCCATTTGCTACCGCCATTGAAACAAACAATCTCATATGTGCGCAGTTTCTCTGCCGTCTTACACGAGCAGCAAAGTAAGATCCAGTGCAAGTATGCTGCTGCTGCTGCTGCTGCTGCTGCCGATGCCGCCGCCGCTCTCGATTTACAGAACCCAAAAACATGGTCATGCAAGTATTCGTTCAAGCACCCCTTTGGCTAAGAATACTCCGTCCGAGTTGATTCATGTCTTAACCTATGAGACTTGAGACCATAACACAACAACCTCTTGCCAATGCCGGTGCCGTGCCCTGCCCCAGTATCAAAAACGCCAGGCTTTGTTGTTGTTGAGTGTTCAGAAACGCCCGCAATTTGCCCAAAAGAAGACGACCATTCGTCTTTACAGACAGATAGACAGATGACGGGCAATCTGCCTTCCTACTTGCATTGAAAATAAATAAAACCCACCAAACCCCCCCCCCCTGGCACAGAATCGCACCGATACTGTATGCATCCTCTCTGGCCTTCCGGAAAAAAAATTAAAATCTCCCTTATCTCATTATGCCTATTCGTACGGAAGAGGGGGGAATCATCTTACCCCCCCCCCCCC
Organism: Cryphonectria carpinicola; assembly: GCA_014849955.1. NCBI lineage: Eukaryota > Fungi > Ascomycota > Sordariomycetes > Diaporthales > Cryphonectriaceae > Cryphonectria > Cryphonectria carpinicola. Next base: position 73,123 of record JACWRQ010000126.1, on the reverse strand, counting down.
CAACTTTCCCTTTGCCGGGTTCGATACTGGATAATAATGCCTTTTTTCTTTCTTTCAAGGCTTGGAGTCGATGCTAAGGCCCGCTGCCGCTGATCAAAGTCGGTGCGATCCTTTTTTTCTTTGGTTGCCCTTCCGTCTCTTCCTTCTCGCTCTCGCTCAGGTCTCTCTTCTGACCGGCCACGCTGTTGCCGGCGCTTCGTGGCGTCTCGGGTGGTGTGGTGATGGGCACACCAGTCACCTTGCCCGAGTTGGTGGCAGTCAGCCCAGGTACGCTCCCCGCAAGTAGTGTCGGTGGCCCTGTCGGCGCCACCGAGTTCTGTGTTATGATCGAAGACGTCGAGTTGGACCTCGCGGGAGACGACGGCCTCTGGTTGACAAATGACGCCGGTGGAGGTGGGGACGGCGCTGTGAATGAGCTCATTGAGTCTCGGTGTCGATGTTGTGAGCCGCCCGTGAATGGCGATGGCGGCGCAAACTGTGACGTGGGTGTTGGGATAGGCGTGGTTTGCGCTGACGCCGCCGCCTCTGTTGCTTCCTGGCGCCGCTTCTGCGGATCGCCCTTCAGCACCTCCCCAAGGTCTGACGGGGAAAATGATATCGCCGAACAGAAGCCATCCGACGACGTGACCAGCAGTGTTGTGCCATCAGAAGACCTACGACATGGTTAGGAGCCTACGAAACCACCACCACCAAAAAAAGGGGGGGTCCCGGGGGATGGGGGGGGGGAAAGCACAGCGTCATGGCAACTTACCACGCAAGATCAGTGAATGTTGCACAATGCAGGTTGCTGACGATACATATAGGCGTCTGTTGCTGGGTGTCGTAGATGAGGATCGAATCCTGTGTTGCGACCGCATACACCATCCTGTAGGGGAGTGCGAATGCTGCCTTGGGGCCTGCCGACGCAGACGTTGCTTCTGTGCTCACGGCCCTCACCATGGGCTCGGAAGATGATGGTGGAGGCGGCGGGTCCATAACCGAAGGCGCAGGAGATGCTTTCGACAGGGGCTCGGGTAATGATGGGATGGGCTCCTCTGCAGAGGACGTGTCGATGGTGATGTTCTTGGTGACCACGGGCGAGGTTCGCAGGGTGTAGTATGTGGGCGAACACCGCACGCAGACCGAGGGCTTCTTGTGCCCGGGCAGATGTGCGGATGGGGGCCTGTTGATGCCTCCTCGTGTATAGATGTAGACGGTGTTGATGACCTCATACGACGGCTTCCCATCCGCTGTCAGGTGCTGCGACTGGTACTGCCCGGCCGGGGTCAAGAGGAGACTGCCATCCGGGGTAAATGTCAGTCTCCGGAAGAAGGACGTGAGGGTCTCGTTGGCGTAGAGGCTGGCATTCTTGACACTCATGCTGGTGGGTGCAGGTTTAGGAGAAGCCTCCATCGGCATCACAGCGGGCAGAGGCATGGATGGTGCGGGACTGGCGGACCGCCGTGACGAAAAGGATGACCTTCGGCTCTGCCCCATGACGCTGGGCGGATTCATCGGCAGTGCTATCGAGGTAGGTGTGCCCGGGGCAGACGGCACGGGCGACCCGATCGGGGCGCTCGTGGTGCTACCGATCCCGGGAACGGCGTCGATGACGGCCAGCTGAGCTCGATGGCCAAAGTCCGGCGGTGCAGGGCTGCTGGAGGAGATCCGGCGGGGCGGTGGCAGGTCAGACTTGATGTGGATGACGACCCGAGGGGGCTTGTCTGTGTCGTTGGTGAGGCTGTAATGACCGTCCTTGGTCTTGAGCGAGTAGACATGGACGGAGCGGTCAGACGACTGGGTGGCTATGTATTCGTTGAGGGGATCCCAGGCCACGCCCTGGACGTAGTGGTTGTGCTCCGCGATCTGCCGTATCAACGTGCCTGCATGAGAGTCCTACCCGTCAGCAAAGCTTCTGTCCGGATCCCGCCACAGGTCGAGATGCATTGCGTACCCGTCGCAGCATTGTAGATCCTGGCCACGTTGTCCATGCTCCCAATGATGAAGTACGAGCCATCGGGGGCCCAGGCCAGGTCGTATATCTCCGAGCCGGAGGAGCGGCACATGTGCTTGGTCCTCCAGCTCTCCTTGTCGTCCAGGCCATCGCTCCCAAAGGCGGGGTTGCTCGTCTCGGAGGGGACCCATAAGATCACGTTGCCATCGTCACCGGCTGACGCAAGAGTTTCACCTGTCGTGGATAATAGAGACTGTCAGAAGAGGGAATGAAAAAAAGGGAGAGGGGGAGAAGGGCTGCCTACTTTTTGGTGACCATCTTACGACATTGACGGCTTGTGTGTGCTTGGACAGGGTCGCGAGGTACTCGACCTTCCGCTCCTCACCATTCGACTCGACACGCCAGAGCTGTGTAGGAGGCCTTGTCAGCAAAGACGGGGCCCGCAGGACATGAGAGAAGGTGAGGTAGATGTGTGTGCCGTACTCGAACATTGGTATCACCACCAGCAGTTGCCAGACGACCCTTGCCTGAAGGCTCGAAGTGGGCCGAGTAGATAGGCTGGGTCTGATCATGCCAATTGATGATCAGAGGTGTGGCCTTCATTTTGGCACACAAGCGGTCTGAAGACCGTGGTCTCTTTCATGTACGGCAAATGATGTATGATTCCCAAGGGGGCGGGGGTGTGGTACAACGTGGAGTGTTCGCTGTCGAGGGTGGACTGTCGAGAAGAGGAAGGGGGAGTGGGCTCGTTCAATTCTGGATCGTGTTCCTGACGCGACTTGGAACTGTCGGATTTCGATGTGGACGCGTACCAGGGGAGGTTAGGTCGTTGGTTGGAAGAGCGGCTGGAAGACTTGGTAGGTATGGGGTGGGATGGAGAGGCCCTTTTTTGCTCTGCAGCTTCTCGAGAGGTGTTGAGAGGAGGAATAGGATGAGGATGAAGAGGAGAAAGAAGATTTCAAATGAGAAAATGGTGGTCAGTCAGTCAGTCTGTGGTCTCAATGGGTGGTTGTTAGTTTGCTGCAGATCAGATCAGATCACATAACAGATGGATGGGTACTCTCCAGCTCTGGATCAAATGTTGCTGCTGCTGCTCTCTCTCTCTGGTGGTGTTGGGCCTGCAGCTGCTGCTGCTCCTCACTACTCCTTCAGTGGACGGGAGCGCTAAGTACGCTCTGGGCCTGGGCCCTGTTACGGCGGCCCAGAGGGGCTGTCTGCCGCTGGGGTGCTCTGTGTTTAGCTCCCAACCGCTAGCTCTCCACTCAAAACACACTGCATTCCCTCCTCCTGTATGGGATTGGATCCATCCTGTCCTAGTGAGATGGTCCAGCACACAGAAAGTCCTGCACAGCACTCGATCTGCCTTGGAAGATCCTCGGAATAAATCTGCCCAGCCAGGTCCAAGCTCTGTTTTGAAACCGGGGATCAACCCACCCCCAGACCTCCTCAGGCGCAGGAGGAGATGCTGGGAGCCAATGACCGTCGCAGCGGTGGCACATAGAACAGCTCCGAGACATGCTATTGGAAGCAGCACCTGACCATTCCTGTGTGGCCTTGACTATCATCGACCTTCTGCGGATTTGTCCCCAAATATGGCCGTCATGGGTGGTCTCCGCCAATATTCAGCCACCTATCATGTTTGACAGCTGAGTGGGCACAGGGAGAGAGAGAGAGAGAGAGAGAGAGAGAGAGAGAGAGAGAGAGAGAGAGAAATCCTTTGGCTTATCGTCTGTACCTACATGAACAGCACATGGAACAGATGCAGGTCCATCATCCACCTGATGCATGCATGCAGGCGTCAGGAATATGCACGGGAAGAGGGGCTGGCATGCTGTCTCAGAGGGTGCTGACATGGCCATTGAATCCTCACGAGCTCATCTGCTGCGCAGGACTGAGTAATTCAGGGGAGTCTACAAGACCAAGGAAGGGACTATAAACTGTAGAAATAAAACTTCATGAGAAGAGCGATGACTTCCTTCCCTCTTCTGCGCCTGCCCTGTTACCAAGTCTTCACCTGACCTTGTCGACCAATTTCCAGGGCAGTTGCGACCTGGTCATGCTCGCCTCCTCCTCCTAGCATACTTAGTCAGCTTTTGTTTTTCTTCTTCTTTTCTTGTTTTCTTCCCCTTGTCTTCTTTTCTTCCCTCGGATGAGATGAGATGAGAGGGGACTGCGACAATTTGACTCATCGCGATGGCCCTCTCCCGTTGTCGGCCTGTAACCTTCCCATGATGGCTAGCTCGCACCTTTACCGTGTCACTCACCATCGCCATCGCCACCGCCATCGCTCCCATTTCACCCTCAAGTACACATGCGGTCGAGGCCATCAAACGTTGCAATAGTCAACCCTCCCTTCATGTTAAACGCAAGAGTGAGGCTGACAAGATCGATATACTTGTGCCTCATGTCGGATCCAACTCATGTCATCCGAGACGTTCAACACTCGCCCTGCCAGGACGCCCAGGACGCACAGCTCGCATGACCCCCTCCCCCCTCCCCCCTCTCCTTAGGGCTGGCCAATTGCTGATGAGGGCTATAGCACTTTCTGCCATCTTTCAAGAGTCGTCACAATCGCGGAGTCGGAATGAAGGCGGCACGGCATGGGCAGTGGTATGATACGACATATCATTTATCGACCAAACCCTCTCGAGGCCCCCAGGTCGGAATAATGCAAGATGTAAGCGCCAAAAGTGACCCCCTGCCCCCGCCCCCCTCTCCAAAGATGCTCTCTGCTCAAGTGCGCTGCCCATGGTACACGAGCACGGCGTCATCTTGATAGCCGCGCTACTGCAACTCTCTCTCACCCGCATGTGCTGGGTGATGCAAACTAACATTCTGCTATCGGGCGCATAGTTTTTGAGGATGGAGCCCCATATCGGATGCCCTGGCATGCATGGCCGCCACATAGTTCGGGGGCCCCATACAATCCATTTCATAGTGCCGCTCCTTGGCCGGCACACCTTCTCAACTTCGCCTAAGGCAACCCGAGGCCGCTTGCAACCTATCCGGGCAAATCAAGAGTGTTGAAGAGACACCTTTGTGCAGCAGCCGCCTCAACGACCTTTCTCCAGTGGTGACCATCCATCCACACCGCCCGACCCTGCTGCAGCTAGACTGTCGAGATGTTCCTTGTCAACCGTCAAGCCATGCCAGCCGCCGTTGACTCACACGCCGCTCCTGCTTGACCTACTATGTTCAGTCTCTCTCCATCATGCCCTGCCCTTGGTGCTAGCGAACCAAAGAGGGCGACAAGCTGTGGGGCTGATTCCGGGGCTTCAAATCTCAGAATTACGGTTACGTATGGTTGACGTTCACGCTCGCGGCACAGCGAATATCAACTTCCTCTTTTTTCGCTGCCTTCTTACGCGACTATTGCCCGTGCTTACGAACCCCCCCCTCCTCTCTTTTCTTATGTCACCCATGCGCAGCCAAAGATCGTCAAGAGATCTTCGGATTCACCCCAGGAATTAGTTCTTTGTTGGCCTCGTTCAACGTAACCTTTCTGATCCGACCGACCACGCGAGCCCCTTATCTCTGCCGCTCCAAGGTACGAGGGTGAATATCGGATAACTTCGCCATTGCACTAACTGAAGGGCTCGCTTTTATTCTGGACCCTCCCGAGGTGTGTACTTGTTGGTGGGGAGAGAGGATCAGATCCCTGTGCCGTCAACATCTTAGCAGTCACATATACCGTGGGTCTATCCGCAACCTCAGCCTCTTCTGCCTGACGTCCGACCCTCACCTTTGACTTGATTCATTCCACCGAAAGTCCGAGGCTCGAGAAGCGGTCACCTTTGAAGAGAAAAACAACGACAACTTCCTTTCCGGCCACTTCCTCTCCTCAAGACTGCTTCCTCTTTTTGAGGTTGACGAAACAAGCAACAACTTCACGCTCGTCTCCAAAATGCAGGATGAATCCCTAACAATCGCCTTTGCTGCCGGCCTCGCTGTTACCGGTCTTTTCTCAGTGCCAGCGATTTCCACTTTTATCTCAAGGCTTACGACGCGCAAGCTCAAGCAAGATGGTTATGAGGACAAAGATGGCAAAGCAACACCGGAATCCGTGAAGGCCTACTCGGCAAGATGGCCAAAGACCTTGATCGTTCTCTTCGCCTTTTTGGCAAGCGGCACGTCAATCGCCTCTGCCATATGGACAACCATCCGCACCAGAAAGGATGGCCCAGTTCTTGAGAATTGGTTGAGCGCAGGCGCCTTGGTGAGCTGCTACCCCCCCCCCCCTTCTCTCTTCCTCAAATTTATCGCAAAACAATTTTAGTCCACAGGCTAACCTCACCATTTGAATTAATTTTTTTTATTACAGATCTTGATCCTGTTCCAGGCGATTACCATTGCTTCGTGCAGGAAATCTTCGGTCAAGTCCTACAACCTCGGCCTTTATTCATTTTTCTCTTCCTTGATCCTGGCTGTCATCTTCCTTGCCCAGGGCACAAGTGAATTCGAGCTTTTGTTGCGCCATGAACCTGTGCAGTTTGCGCTGCGGATCGTGGAGATCGCCTCGGTCATCTTCCTGGGCATTTCTAGTCTGTGCATCCCGCGGCGACCAGAAGTTTACGACAAAAATGGCAAGCCAATCGATGCAATGTACACGGCGTCCGCCCTGAGCCGCTTCACCTGGGGCTGGCCATTGCATCTCCTCAAGGCGGCCGGCGAGCGGGGACAGCTTGACATGGACGACCTCCCACGGCTGAATCAATACGGTCGGTCCGCCGAGTTGTCGGCTGACTGGAAGAGGCGTGCACCAGACAGACCTCTCTGGCTGGCAGCTCTCTGGCTTCACAAGGGGAGCCTGATCAAACAGTGGGTTCTCACCCTGGTGACGGCCTTTTTGAACTTTGGTCCTCAGTGGGTCATCTTGCAACTTCTCCGCATCCTAGAGACATCGACCCAACGGGACCATTACGCATTAGATGTCTGGATTTGGGTCGTCTGGCTCGGGATCGTCATCGTCGCCCAGAACTGGGTCGAGGCGCATGTCTTCTGGATCTCTATCACCGAGCTTTCGGTTCCTATTCGATCCCAGTTGTCGGCCCTGATCTTCGAGAAGAGCATGCGCAAGAAGGATGTCAAGGGGACCGGGAGGAATTCCAACTCCAAGAAAGCTGCCCAGGACGGCGAATCTGCCGAGCCTGTCGTGGCTGCCGCCGCGGGAGCATCTACAGCCCCAGACAGCCCCGAGGTCCCGGACGAGGATGATGAGTCCGAGGCCCTCAAGAAGAGTAAACAGGGCACGGTCAACCTGATCGGGGTCGATACAAAGCGGGTCTCTGATTTTGCAATGTTCCAGAATATGTTTCCCGGCAGTCTGGCAAAGCTCATCGTCTCCCTGGCCTTCCTGGTGTCTCTTCTGGGGTGGCAGGCACTCCTCGCGGGCTTCTCCACGATGCTTGCGATCATGCCCGTCAACATATGGGCCTCGAAACGGTACGCAAGGGCCCAGGACAAGCTGATGAAGGTCCGCGACGACAAGCTTGCGGTTGTCAATGAGGCCCTCCAGGGGATCCGTCAGATCAAGTTCTCGGCATCCGAGCCACAATGGCAGCAGAAGATCGACGACGTGCGCGAGAGCGAGCTGAAAAGTGTGTGGGACGTCTTCATGAGCGACACCGTGCTTCTGGCCTGCTGGATCACCACCCCGATCGCCCTGGCTGCAGTCTCCCTGACGGTGTATGCTGCCGTGTACGGGACTCTCCTGCCATCTGTCGCCTTCGTCAGCCTGGGCGTCTTTCGAGCCCTCGAGGTGACGTTGTCCGTCATCCCCGAACTGACTACCGATGCCTTGGACGCCTGGACCTCCATCAAGCGCATCGAGAAGTACCTGCAGTCCCCTGAGATCGAAAACCTCGCTGCCGAATCTGACGAGGTCACTTTCGACAATGTCTCGATCGCTTGGCCTGCCGACGAGCAGCTGGACGACGAGGAGAGGTTCGTCCTGAGGGATGTCACCTTGGCATTCCCCAAGGGGGAGCTGTCTGTCATCTCCGGCAAGACTGGTGCAGGGAAGTCCCTGATGCTTGCTGCTATCCTCGGAGAGGTGGATATCTTGTCTGGAAAGATTGCCATGCCCAGGCCGCCTGCTTTCGGAGATCGGAAAGACAGCAAGGCCACGAGAGATAACTGGATCATTCCTGAATGCGTTGCGTACGTAGCCCAGATCCCGTGGATCGAGAATGCCAGCATTCGCGACAACATCGAGTTCGGCCTGCCCCACGACGAGGAGCGCTACGAAAAGACCATTGAGGTCTGTGCGCTTCGCAAGGATTTGGAAATGCTCTCGGATGGTGAGAAGACGGAAATCGGCGCCAACGGGATCAATCTCAGCGGTGGACAGAAATGGCGAGTCACTCTTGCGCGTGCCATCTATTCCAGGGCCGGTATTCTAGTCCTGGACGATATCTTCTCGGCAGTCGATGCTCACGTCGGCCGCCACATCTTTGAGAAGTGTCTCACTGGCGACCTTGCCGTCGGGAGGACCAGGATTCTGGTCACCCACCATGTCGCGCTGTGCCAGCCCAAGACGAAGTATCTCGTCGAGCTGGGCGACGGCAAGGTCTTGCACGCCGGCTTACTCTCGGAATTACAGCATGACGGGACGCTCGAGCTCATCAAGAGCCATGAGCAGACCGCGATGGAGATCAGGGAAGACGAAAACCTGACCGCCGTCAACTCGCAGGAGGCTTCAGACGATGAGGCGGATGAGCCCGGCGCCGACGGCGACACGCTCAAGAAGGTTCTCTCCAAGAAGCAGGAGGCGAGAAAGTTCGTTGAAGATGAGAAGCGCGAGCAGGGAGCCATCAAGACGCACGTCTACAGTGTCTACCTCAAGGATTCTGGCGGTTTCATCTTCTGGGCTGGCCTGATCGCTGTGTATCTCGTGGTCCAGGCGATCCTGCTCGGCCGCTCCTGGTGGTTGCGCATCTGGACTGGGGATGACGCCGCCCGCGAGCAGAGCCTCAGCTACGCCATGTCTCTGCAGACAGTCGACCTCTACCCACACGTGCAGGCCTCACTCGCCGGTACCACCTCGAATACCAGCCAGCACTCGCTCAGCTTTTACATGTGGATCTACGTCGCCCTCGCCCTGGCTGCTGCGCTGATCGGCACCTTCAAGTATTGGTACACCTATCTCGGCTCCATCCGCGCGTCTCGCCGGCTCTTTGCGAAGTTGAACTTCGTCATCCTGCGAGCTCCTCTGCGATGGTTGGACACTGTGCCTGTGGGCCGTATCCTCAACCGCTTCACGGCCGACTTCCACATAATCGATTCACAGCTGGCTAACTCGTTCGCCTTTGGGGCTGGCTCCTTTCTCCAGCTGATGGGCATCGTTGTGGCCAGCTTGTTCGTCTCGCCTTACCTCGTCCTGCTCGCAGTGATCTTATTGGTCTTTGCACTACGCTTTGCCATCCTGTATCTCCACGGCGCCCGGCCTGTGAAGCGTCTCGAGAGCACTGCCAAGAGCCCCGTGTTTGAGCAGTTCGGCTCTGCCCTGACAGGCGTGGCTACCATTCGCGGTTTTGACAAGACAAATACGTACGTGGACAGGATGTTTGCCAAGATCGACGACTACGGAACCGCTACCTGGCACCTCTGGCTGTTCAACCGGTGGATGGGCTGGCGGATGGCCCTTGTGGGTAGCTTGTTCGCCATCGTCGTGTCCGTTCTGGTCCTGTTGACGCCGGGTATCAATGCGGCGTTGGCGGGCTTCGCGCTGGCTTTCGCGCTGGAGTTTGCAAACGCTGTCACCTTCACCGTCCGGCTGTATGCAAATCTGGAGCTGAACATGAATGCAGCCGAGCGTAAGTCGCATCTTATCCTGGGAGCGATGGACCCGGAAACAGAAACTGACCAGTCTAAACAGGAATTGTCGAGTTTACCGAGCTGGAGCACGAGACCCTCGAGGGCACGTCTCCGCCCGCCGCCTGGCCTACCGAGGGCATCATCGAGGTCAATGACCTAGTTGTCGGCTACGCACCGGACCTGCCTCCCGTACTGAAGGGCCTCACCTTCAGCGTGAACCGTAACGAGCGCGTCGGTGTGGTCGGGCGGACCGGCGCAGGCAAGTCCTCGCTGACTCTCGCACTCTTCCGCTTTCTCGAGGCGCGATCCGGCACGATCCACATCGACGGCCTGGATACTGCTAAGATCAAGCTGCACGATCTGCGCTCGCGCCTGGCCATCATCCCCCAGGACCCCGTCCTCTTCACCGGCACCGTCCGCTCCAACCTCGATCCCTTTAACAGACACACCGACGCCGAGCTGCGAGACTCTCTCGAGCGCGTACACCTGATCCGTGGCACCGGTGGCACCGTCACACCATTGCCCCCCTCATCCGCCAACCCGGAGACCGACGCCGTGCTGGGCAACGCTAACATCTTCAACGACCTCTTGTCCCCCATCTCCGAGGGCGGACTGAACCTGTCCCAGGGCCAGCGGCAGCTCCTCTGCCTGGCGCGCGCCATTGTTGCCCGCCCCCGCGTGATGGTCCTTGACGAGGCGACCAGCGCCGTCGATATGGCTACCGACGCCCTGATCCAGCGGTCGATCCGCGAGGAGTTCACCGACGCCACGCTGCTCGTCATCGCGCACCGCCTGAGCACCATTGCCGACTTCGACAGGATCTTGGTGCTGAGCGACGGCAGGGTCGCCGAGTACGGCCGGCCGAGGGAGCTGTGGGAGAAGGATGGGGGTACTGGGATCTTTAGGGGCATGTGTGAGGAGAGCGGTGAGCGGGACAGGCTGCGGAATATTGTCTTTGGGCAATGATCTGATGAGCTTTTCGTTTGATATGCGATAGGCATCTGGGCTGGGACGTGGTATTATCGGATCAGGGACGCGAGAGGAAGAATGGGGGGGGGGGGTTGAGTCTACAAACGTGACTATTGGAAGGGCGCATCAAAACCTGGCTTTGACATTTATTTATCCACATCAAATTGGCTTTTGTCACAAAAAAAAAATCAACAAAACAAAAGAAGGCATGGTATCACCATATCACCATTGCATACCATTTTCTCTCTCTCACAGTGTCTTTGGTCCCTTGATTGACTTTCCCTGTCTCTCTTCTCAGAAGACTAATTACATCCTCGTCCAACCATACACACCGGGCTGCTCACCCAGCAAATGGCTTTCTGGAAGGACATCGATTACATATATGCCAAAGGGGAAGAAATAATAAAAACAAATGAGCACCTAGTATCATGAAACCTCTTGTCTTCCCAAGCCATCGAGGAATAATTTTCCAAGGCTCGTAAGAGGAAACCAGATCTGCTTCCTTTCCATTATCCATTCCCATTCATCTCCATACAAAAACCTCCCACAAATGAGCATATCCATCCAGATAGTAGCGTTACATGGGTAGCCACTCCCCCCCCCCTTTTTTTTTTCTCTCTTTCTTTTTCCTCTTCTTCTTCTTCTTCTTCTCTAGAAGAAACACAGGCCGCTGTAGCCTCGAGAGACAAAACTATATCCACGCATCATCCGCTCAGTGATGAGCCGCATTCCGCAAGGCCACCCATACAACCACAGCAACAGTGACCATCAAGACAACAATCATCTCCACAAACAGCCAGCGCTTCTGGGTCGGCGTGAAGCCATCCACCTGCCCGCGCGTGAACCACGACAGCGCGCTGTTGAAGCCACCGCAGAGCGCGATCGGCGCAATAAACGGCAGCAGCGAGGCCAGCAGCGTGCCCGCAAAGAAGAGCCTGCGTCGCTCGTCGGCGTCTCGAGACAGCCAGTACTGCTGTTGGTGGTGGGGGTGGTGGTAGTACTGCTCCTCCTCGTCCCAGCCCCGGCGGCGCAAGGGCTGGAATCCGCGCTCCTCGCCGAGGTGATGAATGTGCTGCAGGGAGGGGTCGGTGGAACGGGGGGCGGCACCGCTGCTCCCACCCCAGCGGCGGATCTCGTCCCAGCGGTGGAGGCGGGGTGGGGGGTGGAATTCGAAGTTTCGGGTGCCGTCGGCGTGGGTGATGGTTGTGATGGTCATGTCGGAGCCGGTGACGGTGCCGATGGTTGGGCAGGTGTCGTCGCGCGTGGCCAGAGCTCCTGAATACGGGGTTTGGATGTTAGCAAATGCACACAGACTTGTCCGTTTTTTATCCCCTTTCTTCTTTTTTTTTAACACGCATCTCCATCATCATCATCATCATCATCATCATCATCATCATCCTTCTTCTCCTCCTCCTCCTTCTTGGTAGGCTTGGGATATTTCTTACGCAAGGCATGGTCTCCACTGCTGCTGCTAAAGGCAGGCGGACTAGAAAAGTCGCCCCTGGCAAAGCCATGAGGGATAAAGTTCCTGCGCCCGTTCGAGGGCGTCGCAGCAACACCAGCACCAGCAGCAGATGATGTCTCAGACGGCGACCCCGCGTTGCTCACGTTGGTCGGGTAGCTGCGGTTGCCGCCCAGAGCACGCCTGCCGGCCTCGCCGTGTGCGCGCAAGGTCTGCGTGGGATCGTCGTCCCCGCCGCGGCTCCGGCGCTCGGCTGCTCGGGCTTGGGCCTCGGAGAGGGCTATCAGGTCGAGGTAGGGTGACTGGACCAGGCTCGTGTGGGCGGACTGGTCGCAGGACTCAACGGTGGCTCTTCTTGGGCGGGAGAGAGGAGCAGCGGGCGGGCTGGAGGAGGAGTCGAAATAGGGGTTGTAGACGTCTCCTCGGTTCTCATATGGTCCTGGTTATATTTGTCAGTCAGATCAAGAGTTCCAAGACCTAAAAAAAAAGAAAGAAAAAAAAGAAAAAAAGCCAGAGTTCGAGAGTGGAAGGAGATTTCTTACCATACTGCCGCTGCTGCTGCTCAGATGGACCACGAGGCGTCACAGGTGGTGGGAGAGAAGTCATCTCATACCCATCCTCTCCAAGATTAGAGTACCTGGACCTCCTTGGCCGTCCCTCCTGCTTACCAGGTAACAGAATAGGTATCTTGGTCGCCTTGGAGAATGGGTTCTTCAGTCTGGAAAACCGCTCATCCAAAGATGTTCGACGACTCGTCTGCTGTGCAGCAGCAGCAGCAGCAGCAGCATCCGACCGGTCTGGACCGGGCTTGGAGAGGTTTCGCGTGCTGTTCTGGAACAGACCGGGTCCTCCTCGCCGGCCTGAAGCCTCGGGAAGAAGAACAGGCCTCTCCTCACCTGGGACATGGTGGCTTCGGTATGTCAAGTCTGCAGTGTCGCCGCCCTTGAGTCCTGGAGGGGGTGGATGAACCAAGAGGTTCTGGTTCCGGAAGGGCCCGCTGTTCTCAAAGGCATGAAGGGGCAGGGGACCTTGGGGCAGCTCATAGTCATCATCATCGTCTGTGATGTCTGCAAGGCTGTCGCCACAAGGCTTGCCAACAAGGTATGCACCAGCTGCTGTGTCCTGCTGGCTTTTGTTGTTGTTGTTGTTGTTGTTGTTGTTGTTGTTGTCGTTGTTGTTTTTGTTGCTGAAAGATAAGCCTGCACCATGCATCGAAGGACCTCCTCTCATGCTGGTGTACGATGTCTCCTAGTCATCGTCGGAATCCCCAGTCATTTGATTCGATGGCCCTCCTGCTTCACATGTTGTCATCGTAGTCTTCTTGTTGCCCTGGCCTGTTATCGACTTTGAGGGGGGCTCCGCCATGTTCCGTCGGGCTCCGCCAAAGTGGTTGCCTTTCTTTGTAACAGGCACTTTCACACCCACAGCAACAGATCTTGAATTTCCTCCCATCTTCCACCCTGACCTGATGGCGTCCTGGTCATAGAAGCTGCCACCACCACCACCACCACCACCACCACCACCACCACCAGCAGCAGCAGCTGGCACTGGCACTGGGTGTTGCTGCTCCCCAGGTAAGACATAACCACCTCCCTGGTAGCACCTCCAAGAAGATGGTCTTCCCTTCTCTTCCTCTTCCTGCTGATCAGACCAGACCGTCGTCTGGCTGGCACGCGGCAGCCCGCTGACCTGTCGCAGGTTTGCCGACACCACACGCTCCCTGGAGGGGTGAAGAAACAAAGAAGACTGCCGCTGCTCCTGGCTCTGCTGCTGCTGCTGCTGCTGCTGCCTCTCCTCGTACCTGGCGTACGGAAACGGCTCCAGGTCCGACACCTCAGACAAGACCGCGCTGCTGTAACAGCTCGAGGCGCTGTGACGACCGCGCTTCTGCTGCTGCTGCTGCTGCTGCCGCGTGGAGTGCATCCTGCTCGGCGGGGGTGCCAGCTGTGCGACACTACTACCTGGCGCCTCCGGGGTGCCTCCTCTTCTCGGCCCGACCTTCTTCTTCTTCTTGGGCTCGGCGACGCGACCACTGCCGGTCCTGGAGAAATGATCCTGCTCGTCATCGGTGAAGTAGCCGTCCCTCTGTAGGATGGGCACCTCTGAAGACGACGACGAAGAAGACGATGACAACGGCCTGGGCGGAGACAGACCACCTGTAGCGACGGGAGGATGGCCACCTCCCCCAACACCAGCGACGACGAAGAGATTATCTGGTCGCCGGGGCAACGCTGCGTTGGTCGGGTTGATCGACGCTGGTAGGACGGGCAGCGCGACACGCGGTGGCGCCGCGTAATTGGTGGTGGTGGAACGGCGCGCCAGCCCAGCAGCCGCGGCGGCGGCGAACCTGGGAGCGGTCGTCGTGGCGGCGGCGGCGGCGGCGGCGGTGGTCGCGCTCCGGCCAGTCGTGAAGCGCTGGAAAAAAGCTGCGCTGCTCGCGATGGGGACGGTGGTGTTATTGTTGGCCTGTGCCGCGTCCTGGTTCTGGCCGATGAAACGGTCGAGCTCGGTGTCGATGACGTGGTCCAGCGCGTCGAGGGCGAGGGAGGCGTGCTGCTGGTCGTGGTGCTCATCGCCGCCCGCCTCCTGGTCGTCGTCGTCGTCGTCGTCGTCGTCGTCGTCGTCGTCGTCGTCGTCGTCGAGACGGGGGAGGGAGGAAGAGTAGCCGCCGTACTGCGCGATGATGTGCGCGATGGAGCCGTCGGAGTTTTGCTGTGACCCGGAGGCTGAGGCCGAGGCTTGCTGCTGCTGCTGTTGCGACGAGGGGAGGGAGGTCGAGGTCGGGACTCGAGACAGGTTGAGCGGGGGCGGCATGGCGTCCTGGTCCACGCGCAGGAAGAAGGTCTGCGCAAAGTGCTCGAGGAGGGCGGCGACGTCCAGGGGCGTGCTCAAGTCGTTGTTATTGTCCTTCTCCTCTGCCGGCGTGGGAGGTGGCGTGGAGGGCGTGACGGGGTCCCAGGGCCTCGTCGTCGTCGTCGTCGTCGTCGTACCATCTCCCACCGCGTCGTCACCTCCGCCCTCGGCTTCGAAGGGGGGGTCTGCTGGGGGCCCACTCAGCGATGCGTGCCTCGACTGCACAATGTGGGTATGAGCTTCCCGTATGTTTTGGAAGCGCTGCGGGCGTGGGGTGGGCAGCCTAGCCAGGGACCGCTCCGGGATGGGCGGAGGAACAGAATCTCGGAGGATGGTCGTATTACCATTGGAGCTGTTGTTGGGCTCCGCACGCGTGGCCTCCTCGAGGGAGGCGCGACTTATGGGCCGCTGCTCGCCGCCGCTGGGCAGCCGAGCACCTCGCGTCGAAGAAGACATCCTTGAAGATCTGTGTGGAGAGACGGTTAGAGTCTGGGATGTTCGTGGAGGGCAGCGGAGAAAGGATAAGGACAGGCAATCACTCCTGTCGTATCGTACAGATGTTTGAGGGAGGCAGGAGGGGCCGCGGGAAACAAGAAGGAGAAGGAAGAAGGAGAAAGATGGGGTTTGACGTACCGGCTCAACAACGGTTTTTTTTTTTTGGTTTTTTTTGCGACCTCCAGTCAGGAAGTTCTTGATAAGCCCAGCCTGCTGAACAGACTGGGATACTGTTTGTTGGGTATTTTGGGTGATAGCTGGGAGGGGTAGAGAAATGGAGGTGATGGTGAGGAAAGGATGGAAGGTTTGAGAGACAAGATCAAAAGAGTGGAGGGGGTGCGATAAAAGCTGTGAGCTGGAGATGGGAGTTGGGAGGTGGAAAAGGTGGGACCCTCAAGATCAGAACGAGAGGAAGGAAAAAAGAACAAAAGTGCATCCACATAGCTTGTTGGCACAGGTTCGAATGAGATTCAGGTCTCGACTCACTCGTCGATTACTGTGTATATCTTTGGGAAGTCGGAAGAAAGGGTCACAGGGGGCCATCGAGACCTCTGCTAAATAGTGTCAGTAGCTGTAGATATCATTCACACCCAGTTTGTCTTGACGGTGTTGATGGTAAAATGCAGGTGACCCCACTGGATATCACCTCTGAATCACTCGACACTCACCTTGTGAAGTTGTGCACATTGAACAGAGAGAGTAAAATATTGAGGACCAAGGGGAGTAGAGTAGACCAGGACAGGTCACTTACTCTCTGCTGTATCTCTTCTTCTTGTTTCTGCCCAGGCCACCCCCCCCCCTCTCTCTTCTCTCTTGTTGTTGCTGTGAGCCATCCTAGCCATTCATTATCATACTCGGGGGTTGTATCAGGTCTGTTGATCCTCTTGACACGACCATCAGTACTTTGCCTCAAATGTCTGACCATATTATATTGCCAGTGCCTTGATGATACCTTACCTGCTGTAGTCTTCTCACTTCATGATCTTGTCACCTCCTCCTAGACACTTTTTTTAGGATCTCAATCCATTTCACATTCTTCACTGCTATGTGACTGCAACAAGACCTTGGCCCCTCTGTTGCTTGCCCAGATGCCCACAGCTGCCACTTGGAGAGAAGTAATGACATGATGTCTTTCTGCTTTCTGTTTTCTGGTCATGGCATGGCCTCCGACCTCTTGCTGGTGTCTTCGAAAACCCACGGCCAACTGCCTCTGCCTAGCAATCTCACCAGGTTATGTCTAGGAGGGAAATAGTTCCAGTAATTAATGACCTTACTGTGAGCTACTCACATGCCCAATGTGTTTGTGTCTGAAATGTTCCAGGTTCTGGAGGCCAACATTGACACTCATCTCCAGATGAGCAATAAATAAAGCCTCGGGCTTGAGCACATGAAAAGAAGAAGAAGAAGAAGAACAAGGAAGCAGGGAAATGGAATAGAGACACACAAGACATATTTGATAAGGCCCTCCCTGCCTTGGTGCTTGGCCCTCAAGCTGCCCTCGAGATTGTGGGAAATATATGGCAATCAAGCTGTCATGAAGAGAGTGCAGCCCTCCTCCGATTGAGGCAGTCCAAACATGCCTCCAACTGAAAATGCATATTGGTGCTAGAGACCTACTTATGTGTTCTGTATAAGGCATCAGCTTGGCTGTATTTGGCCACAGTCCACATTGTTGAAGTCAAGCAAGTCTCAGCAGCGCGGGGCCCTGGAGGGGAACAGGGCGTCTCCCTATTAAGCTTAGTACACCCCCTCTTCTCTCCCTCACACACACCCACACACCCTCTCTTTCTTATCTGCTAATTAAGTACTTAAGATAAGATCCCGTTACTCCCCCTCAACGCGAAGCCCATCCGCTAAACGGCCGGGGGACTCAGTGCTGCGGGTCCGCTAGATTAGGTAGCAACGAGCTGTGCCTCCAGACATGCCTAGCCCCAGTTGCCAGGTACCACCACAGGGTCCACCACCACCTTCTTTCCCACCTGCAACCATATATCTTTCTCTCTTTCTCTCTCTCTCGATGGAGTTCGAAATTATCCCGTCAACACGAGCATCCTTAGGAGCATCCTCAGATTTGACAGCATCGTATCATCTCCTGACCACCGGGCAAGCTCTGGTCTGTTTTTGGCCGGCGCTCCCCCGTACACGCTCCTCCGAGGTGGTGGATTCTCACAGGGCGTGGACCGACAGGGACTGGATGCTGCTGGCCTGCAACAAGAAGGTTGGCAAGGCACTCACTCAGAGACAGCCTCCCCAGTTTCCTCCCCTTCGAGATGCAGCAGCAGCCTTCAGCAGGCCAGGAGCAGGAGGACGCCAGGCCCAGAGGGATACTGGGGCTTCCTCCCGAGATGCTGCTCCAGATCCTCTCATGTTAGTACTTTTAAAGTTGCTCCATCTGCTCTGCGGTGGAGCGAGCTTCAGGCTGACCCGCTCGCGCCTCCTCGGTGATAGTCCTCGAGCCATCCGAGACTACGAATCTGCAGCTGGCATGCAAGAAGCTCCTGAGCATCTGCAGAGATAATACTTTCTGGCGGTCCAGATGCTTCGAGGAGTCCACCTTCCTCCAGAACCTCCGCCGCCGCCAGCAGCTCTTTGGCCACGAGAGCAGCCTCGAGGTCGTAGGCACGACAACTGCTGGGAGCAGCACTGCGTCCGGCGCGCACAGCCTGACTAACCTGAGGATCAAGGAGCGGAAACGGATTTTGGCAAACTGGGATCCTTCGTACCAAGGAGAAAATGTCAACTGGTACGACGAGTACATCCAGAGGAACGCTCCGGTGGCCGTCAGCTGGCTGCAGCAGCCCCTGTTGAGAGATGGTGCCCAGAGCACCTACATCGAGGCGCGAGGCCTCGCCCTGTATCGGCCTGACAACCCCGACCAAGAACCCCATGGGCTGGAGACCATCCTCGCGGTGGCGCCTCTGGACGATGGTTCGGTCTGTCTCTGGGACGTGACAGGAGCCAAGGGAAGGAAAGGGGCCGTGGTTGCGAAGAGCCGGCCCGGCATCCTCCATATCGATGGGACTTCAGGCGACCACAGCAATTATCGTTCCAAAAGAATAGACTCTGGGGTGACCGAGTGTGTCAGTGTAGACAGCAAACTCCACCTTGCCTTCTTTGCTGTTCAGAGCCGTCAGTCTCTATTTCTTTCTTTCTTTCTTTCTTTCTTTCTTTCTTTCTTTCTGTCTCTGCTTCCTTTCCCGTCTCAAGTTGCGTTTCGGGGCCCTCGGGAAAATTGCTGTTCGCAGCTGACTCTCAGACAGATCTGATCGAGGTAGACCTGATGAGGCTCGCCGTTGTGGGGTGTGAATCGTTTCCTTGGTCGATCACAGCCCTTTCTGCAACGGACCCCTGGGCCCCGCTCAGCGTCGGGACCAATGCGGGCATACACCTTCACGACTTCAGATCAAGACCTGCCTCTTGGCGAGACGGCGTGGAGAGGCTTGACGGCTCGGGCGGGTTCGGTGCAAAGGAGCTCTACGAACAAGGCCTGAAGTCGCTGTTTGATGACACGCCCCTGCCGCCGTACGCCCCTCTGGCGCACCCAGCACCCTTGAGCATCCTTCACATGCGGCGTCCTGGTACCATCACGGGTAATATGGCGGATGAGATCTTCGTCGCGGGGCGTTTCCCTAGTATTCTTCTCTACGACCGGCGGATGTTCCCTTCGATCAAGGGCAGCATACACTCTGGGGCCAGGCTGTGCAGCCTGGGCTCGGTAGCTGGCCCCTTCTCGACCCTGGACAGCGAGCTCCGTCGCGACGGCCAGCTCTCCCTCGAGCAGCTCGAGGCCTCCAGGAGGACGCCCTCTGGCGGGAGGACGCTGCTGGCCTTTGGCGAGTACAAGACAAAAGGCTCCTTGGAGGTCTATGGTCTGCAGCCCTCGTCGGGCCTGCCGACGCCGCGCCCAGGAGGGCTCGCGCATTCCGTCTTCAAGAACCGACAGTCATCCTCCGACTCAAAAATCCTGTCGGGTACTACGCAGGGGACGAGGCTCGTATTCTCGGATGGATCGGGGCGGATCAAGTGGTTCGAAAGAGATGGGTTTACCGAAGTCCGACGCGAGCAGATCGGCCACTGCGAGCGTGCGCAGGCCCCCTCCATCTTTACATCGATGCCCGGGTCCGATGATATTGCGAGGAAGCTACTGCCGACCCAAGACCAGCCCACCGCCAGGGTCAACGACAATGACCTGCTCTTCTGGACAGGCGAGAACATCGGACTAGTCTCGTTCACATCCTCGCCCGCCTTTAGCCCTGAGGACTTCGAGGAAGAAGCCAGGTCAGCAGCAGAGCTGGAAAAGGAGACCGAGGAAAGGATGCACGGCGAGAATATGAGGCGAGCACTAGAGAGGCAGGCTGACGAGGTCCGGTTTGTCCGGAATCTCGGCCTGGGGGTCTAGCGGGGCCCATTTCCATGCTTGCTTCACATGAGACCCGAGTCAAGGCGCGGCTGAACAAGGCAGAACGAGGCAGCAGTCGCCGGCGATCTATTGTGTTCCAAGGCAGCAGCAACAACAACAGGCCAAGAATCGACGCCTCATGAAACACACACACAACAGCCTTTGGTTTTGTTTCTTTTTTTCTTTTTTCTTTCTTCTTTAGGAGGGGGTTGCAGATACCAGGCGTTGGTTGATCTTGTCTGACAGCGATCCAATATTCGAAGCCGCCAGCGCGATGGCGCTATGATACATGTTAGGTATACAGGTATTCCTTGTGATCAGCTGCTGATACGAGTCAGGTCCTCCGTGGGACATACCATCGAGACAACAACACGAAGAAAAAAAGAAGAAAAAACACCGTCCCATGGGTCGCTAAGAGACTCCGGCACAACCGTGAATCGATCAACCCCCAACAAGGAAAACCGAACATATCGAGGCGGAGATCGCCCGTCGAGGCTTACCATCGTGAACCATACGAACACTCCCCGTGAAGTAGCGGGTGTGGGCTGACCTTGACTTGATGAAATTCTCGATTGTGGACCCGGTTAAACCAGTATAGACAGACAGACAGACAGACAGACAGACACATGCACACACACTCACACGCACACGGCAAATCATCAGCGTGCATACGCCCGCAAATATATACTATGGGCAATGCAATTTCCCCATTCCGAAGAAAGCTTGCCAGGCCATGCGATAGCGCATCGAGAACTTGGCCCCCCACCTTTCCCCCCCCCTCTCAGCGGCTCTACCGGTTCATACTAAGTACTATGACGGGCGGCAAGTTGCATGTACCGGTGGCACAACCAAGAATCGAGTGGGCCACACCTGGGGGCCCCCGAGTGGCCCCCTCCCCTGAAACAAGTTGTATGCCGTGCAACCATCGCTCCCGACTTCATCGCTCGTTGGTTCACAGCCTTCTTGGAGAAACTTACTGTGTATCGTGTCTCCCGTATCAGCAAGCACTGGTCCCCATCGGGAATCTGGGACAATCTAGGGGCACAAGGCCGCACCCTGCTTTCGCATCAAGAAAGCCCTGGAAATAGGGCATGAGCTATTACAGCTACCTCCAGTACGTGCGAGAGATACAATACGTCGCAAGAGGGAGACGATCAACGCCACGAGGCCCTTTCCAAAGTAAGGCGAATCCGCCTCAGCCAATCACGACCTGAGCGCATGGGGGAGGGGAATGACCAGAGTGACCGTCCCACACGCGAAGATCGTCGCCAGCGTTTTCTCTGCCGGACACCTATACATCTGCCCGCCTCACTTCTCTTTCTCTCCTTTTTTTTTTTTTTTTTTTTTTTTTTTTTTTTTTTTTTTTTTTTTTTTTTTTTTCCTCGCCTACCTCGCCTCCCTCCCCCGCCCCCAGCTCCCCCCCCTCCCTTACGGCCCGCCCCTTTCCTCC